>JALIZH010015789.1:0-30694 GCA_030522465.1 Rhipicephalus appendiculatus
GCCGCCTAACGAACGAGAAAGGCGCACAGCTGCGAGAAACAAGGTAGACACAGAAAATTTATTAGCGCATACCCGGGCTAGAGGCAGCCTCTAAGGCATCGCCTTTTGCATTCGCCGACAAGTTTTTGTCTCTAGCTTGTTTTCCGCCGCTGTGCGACTTCTTCAGTTCTTAGTCGGTGTTTGCGGCGTCCCGAGTTCTCTCTCGTATCCTTGTTTGCATGCTGTGCCTTTGTAACTTGGAATATCCTACCAACTAGATGATCTCTATGTTTTTTAAAGGAGCATGTCATCGCTTCATTATGACTTTTGCATTCATTCCGAAGGTTGTTTCCTTTCGGACTCTAACAACGGGGGAGGGTGGTGCTGCGGTGCAACTCGGGACTCCCTAAGGACATCTATGCGCACGCCTATGCTTACTAAGGTGAGCCGTACCCCGTCTTGGCGAACGTGGCCCACATGTCGATCATTCGTCGACTGAGTTCCTGCTCTTCGACGTTCGCCGCTCGGGACCCGTCCAAGGGGCGACCGAAGATGAAGTCCAGGTCCATGAAACGCGCCGATCCCGTCGTGTCGTTGAAGAGGGCGAAGCTGGGTAGGTGGTTGAATACGTAACCGAACACCAGGTTCCGCTCTCTCATCGAGAGTTCGCGTCCCAGTCGCAACAGCGGGCACGTGTAGAACAAGTCGCCGAGCAGTTCGGACGCCCAGGAGGTGCCGCTCGCAGTAACTGCGTATTTTGGGTTCACGGGTGGAACTGTTACAACGAAGGCGGACAGTCATGAAACTAGGAATGCTCAACACGTCTAGCATAAATTGCCTGCACAAAGCGCGCTTAGGTGACAGCGCATTTGCAACTTTGCTCTGTGTAAAATTACGGTTGATCTTTGAGCTTCAGCTTCCGCGAATACTGCATATTAAAATGACAAGGATAGTGCAACAAGCGATAGAAGTAGATGCGCGCTAGCAGGCGTAAAGAATAGGCACCTAAAGAAAGCGGTACGGCTTTATAGGGAAAAGGGTGCAGCAGGTTGCCTAGCTTAATTGTATAAGGTGTAGCGGGAAAAATAGGCCGGCTGGATAGAAGTGCTGTCGAAGGTGATTTTCTAGCGGAAGTTTTCTAGCAATGTGCTCTTGTCGAATAATGAAATTCAAATGGTTTTCAGTGACCCAGGCATTGGCTTAGTGACAGGTGAAGCCCTTTCCTATGAGGCATTCAAAGGTAGCAAAATCGAGGCACCTCTGTCGTACTTGAAGCTGCAGCTTGTATAATAATCGCACTGTAATAATGCAATGCTTAGTAAATGCGAATCATTTTTAGCCTAGCGATCCTATCTATCTACCTGGTCTATCTACCCTAACCTACCCTACCCTACCCTACCCTACCCTACCCTACCCCACCCACCCACCCACCCACCTACCTACCTACCTACCTACCTACCTACCTATCCACCCAACCACCCACCCACTTACCTACCTAGCTGCCTACCTACCGACCGCCCCACCGACCGACCGTCTCCTGAGCTTAGTAAATACCAAAACTGGCATAGGAAGAGGACACGATTCACAAATAATGGCATCAATAACTTGACTTACTGTCGCGTACTTTATAAAACCCTTTCCACCAGCCACGCCTCACGTGTGGGACATACCCGCATAACACAGCCCGCGGTATAGGGGTGTGCGCCACAGGTGATTGCGCAGTCTGTCAACCCAATTACAGCAGGAAGAGACTTTGGAAATGTTAAGATGATAACGTTAAGGAGCCCGCATAACAGAAACTTCGGTGCCGGTCTCGACGGCATTGACGATGAACGAAATATCCCGATGGAAGCTAAGAATAAAAAAATAACGGCTCAAGCCGGAATCTAGTCCAGGCATCCCACATGTCAGTCAAGTATTCTAGAGACAGAGCCGCCAGTGCTTCGAACTGCATCGAAAAAAAGACGCTAAACAGGCGTCATGACGGCGCACTGCCAATTATGGTTCCCGTATTGGCTATTCGCTTTCACGAAAATGGTTAAGCACCGACACTGCAAACTATGGTCAAGAGTTGCGCGAATACACTTACGACTATTCCTTATTATATGTGCACATTATCGCACAATAGCGTGCACTTTATCGCACAATAGCGTGCACTTCGTTGCGATAGATGGGGTATCGCTTTAATGCGAGTGCTGACGCTCCGTCGGACCACGAGCGACCCTTTACACGCCAGTGTAGTGGACGAGCCTGGGAAGCACATGATATGTGCACAACTACTAAGCTTGCCCAAAGACGTTGATCCAACCCGTAACCCTTAAGACGCAAAGTTAAATATCCAGCATTGGCTGATATTCGCTTATTGATTCGCGTGGAATCTGTTACCACAACGCGCGGGTTCTGGCTGAACTTTTTCAAGCATGGTTCCTTGGTGCTCGAACCTTACGGAAAAACAAGATCGCGTTCTCTTCCTTCCTACGCCGAAAACACCTTAACGATAAGTTTTATATGTGCAAGTACCGTTTTCATCGGGCGCATTTGCCTTTCGAAAAGCATCGATGATCTCGGTGCCGTTGTTGATGTGGTAGATTCTCTGCAGAAAAGTGGGCAGGATGTCGTCCAGGCCTGCGCTCTGCGGCGAAGTCTGGAATGGAGCAAAAAAAAAAAATATTCGTGAACAAACTTGTTGCTACTGCATAGCCAACAAAAGTGTTACACTGACTTTCTGACATTATACATTTTTAGGAGCTGCGCTATATAAAGCCGAGGTGAATCCCTGCGACGAAAGCTTGAGATGAGGAAGGAAGGAAGGAAGAGGAAAAGCAAGGAAAGGCAGGAAGGTCAACCAGGCGCGCGCCCGGTTTGCTATCCTATCATGTGCAAAACTAAGCTTATGAGAGGGAAGCCTATTGTAGCGAGATGAGCATGGCAGTGAAAGGGTAGCGGCGTGGAGAGGATGAGGGTGCGTATAGAGGAGGAGAGCAAATGCTCAGAGGAGGAGAGCTATGGCGCGAGGGCAGTAGAGGTAGAGAAAGCAGGAGCGTGACTGGCTGCGTCGGTGAAAGGAGTAGACCAATGCCAACGCGCTCTCGAGCAACGGTGGTGCCGTTGAGGTGGGAAGAAGTGTGCGCCGAGCGTTGGCGAAAGTGAAGGAAGTGTGCGCTGATGCCACTAACTCACTTGAAAGGCCTATTAACTGCGCTAATAAACAGGGAAAGAGACGAGGGAAGACAGGACGTGCGCAGGACTCCGCTGTTTTACCAGCCTTCGCGACGTTATGTCAGTTGAAGTTAAGCATATTTTTTTAGGGGCGAAGCTCCTTAGGCCCGCACCCCGCCGTCGCCGTCACCGCCGTCGAAGCTCCCTGCAATGGATGCGGCGGTGGCGCAAAAAGCGTGACAGACGCAGCTGTTTGTGTCCTCCTTTTTCTTGTGCTCCGTCTTTCACGCTGTTTTTGTTTCCGGAAACGTCAGGCGATGATTAGCAGTATACAAGCATTTCCTGTAACATGCGACCAACTCTAGTTTTTGTTAGCCACTGTATCACACGGGCACTTGAGTGAATGACTGAAGCAAACCACTGCAAATGAATATGTCCGCGGGTATCTATCTATCTATCTATCTATCTATCTATCTATCTATCTATCTATCTATCTATCTATCTATCTATCTATCTATCTATCTATCTATCTATCTATCTATCTATCTATCTATCTATCTATCTATCTATCTATCTATCTATCTATCTATCTATCTATCTATCTATCTATCTATCTATCTATCTAATGACATGTCTGACTTTATGGCAATGGAAGACGTGTCTGAATGGGCATCTGACCCTTTTGAGATAGTCCAGAAGGTGGGTTCCCTCGTTGCTGACAGTGCCCAGCAGGAACCGCCGCCCGGTGACCCTGGACGCGTCTTTGACGCTCGGGTGGGCGCTCGCCGAAGGTCCGAAGTAGTGCACCACATCGTTGGTAACGCGGACGATGTCACGCGCTGAGACCATCCGCAAGCATTGGAGCATCTCCACTGTGCCGCCGTTGGAACAGTTCAGCAGGGACGGCAGCTCGTGAGACTTGTCGTCGAAGTACCTACGCAAAAAGTCGGGTGGTCCTTTACGGAGCTGCCTTAGACGACTGGTAGGCGAATGCCATCTTTTTTTCTTCGCAGGCGATTGTGTTGATCGCTCTCCCCTCTCCGAATGCTTTCTGTGCCCAACGGGTTGTTGCAGTACCTCCGTGAATGGCCCACTTTTGAGCAAGCGGTGATGTCGTGTGATGAAGCTATCATGTGACATAATGTTATGTATAGTCATAATCACGCGATTTGGACATCATGATGACATCACTGCGACTGGTGACATCATGTTGGCGTCATCACACGGTGATTTTGAACAGCGAAGCATGCCGTAGTTAGAGGCGTGTGACCAGAAAACTCCTTCAATGGGTATACGCCACAGGAATTGGGCAGTCCCTGCTACCCTGTACAGCAGATGGGAGTGTCAAAGGAAAACGAAGACCCTGAAAAGCCAGAGAAATCAAGAGATAGAAAATAGATAGAAAAAGTGATGGGAAAAAAAGAGGAGGAGAAAAATATAGAAATAAAGGACATAAAGACATAAAGAACATAAGATAGAACACAGAGAAAGAGACACGAAAAAGAGGAACAGGAGCTGGACAAAGAGAGACAAGAATAAGAAGAGAAAGAAGCAGGGAGAGAGAGAGAGAGAGAGAGACAGGAGATACAAAGAAAGGTAGAAAGACAGAGAAATAGATATAAAGAGACAAAAAGGTATCGAAAGAAACAGGCACGAAAAAGAGATAGAAAAAAAAACAAAGAACAGGACACAAAGAGAAAGAGAAAAGCAGAGAGCGAGAGAGAGAGGAAAGGAAGGAATATAAATAAAGATAGAAAGAGTGAGAAAGAGAAAGAAATAGAGAGAACGAAACTAATAGACACAAAGAGATATAGAAAGGAGAAACCGATATAAAAAACAGAGAAAAAGAAGGAGAGCGAAAAAAATAAAAATATTGGGGGACCCTTAAGCTTCCATCTTACCTTGAACCTCTGCCACATTCCTTCCTGTCTATGTCATCTTCGCATTGGCTCAGCACTGCAGACTCACGCTCCTCCGGTAAACCTTCCGGAATTTTTAGTCATCTAAACTCATCTGCGTTCCAATTCAAAACGCAAATACAGTCGGGCAAGGTACAAAATGAGAGAACTCGGCTCGCGTTACCTGCGGAATGGAGACTCGCTCATGAGAATCACTTTGGAGAAGCGCTCCCGGCTCCAGAAGCGTGGCCCTTCTGTTCCGTCCTTGAGCAGATGCGCGCCCACGGACCACGCTCCGGACGCGCTGCCCATGAGAACCACATCACTGGCATTGCCCCCGAATCTGGCGATGTGGTCGAGCACCCATTGTACGGCCATCGTCTGGTCCCCAAGGGCCACGTCAGCAGCGGCGCATGGCGCGTCGCCCGAGAGGCAACCTGTCATCGAAAACGGAAGATGAGCTTTCGGAACGGACCCACCACCCAGAAGGCGCGGGTAATTCTGGATTTTCGGTTGCCAAGGTACGCTCAAAACTTTGTCAGAGCGCCTGGTGAACTTATGAAGATGCGGTGCTTAGGAAATTAAACCGCTGGGACATTACCGTGTTGACGAAAGCGGAAGGGTTAACAAAACTGCGTTTTCCTGAGAGCTGTGCCTCGATGTTGTGACCGAATATGTTTAATCTGTTTTAGTTCCTATGCAACCCTGCCCCTTATGTAATACCCCGACAAAGTCTTTAAGGGAAAATAGGTATTGATGGCGAAAAATGACTACCCTGAGCAACCTGACCACCACGTAGACCACACACACATACCAGCGCTGTTGGTGTTAAGATACACCAACTCGCCCAACAATTAGGGGCGAAGCTCCTTAGGGCATAGGCTAGTCCGGCGTCCTGCGTCGTTGTCGTCGTAGCCACCCCTGTGCGATGGCGATGACGCTGCCATCACGGCACAGCACATGGAATGTACCCACTATGCGTCGTAACGATGACGCTGATGACGATGATGATCGCGATGCCATACAACACATGGCATCGCGATATGGTCTCACATGCATATCGTTTGACCACATGCAACCAATTACCATCCGAGGAACCTGCATCGATCTCGTATTTGCAAACTTTCGACTACGACCCATCCAGGAACCGCTCTCCCACCATTTCACTGACCATAAAGCCGTTATAATGAAGGGGGAACGGAAGCCACGGCTTATGTAAATTTTTCTTCTCAGCTTCAGTAAGGATTGATTTGTTGGAGTTGGCCCTGAAGTCCCCAGGTCGTATATGAGAGGAATATTTTTGAATACGAGGTGTCGTTGGAGCCTAGTGTTTTCACAAGAGAGAGAGAGAGAGAGAAATAACTTTATTGGATCCAGCGGTTTGAGGGGTTTTGTCTTGAAGGCCGGAGATTCCAGCCACGCTTGCCCACTCATCTTTTTTCTCTTTCATTGGGGGAGGCTGCCCGAAGCATACACATACATGTGCTAAGGAGGCAGTTGGTGCCTTGACGACAAGACGACTTGTCAAGACGTTGGCTCTAGCGATTCCCACTGTTCAAGAATATTCATGCCTTGAAGCAGCCATGTTCTCCTGAATGTCTACGTAGGACGCAATGGGGCAAGTCAGGCAACACGCTGGCAGTTGAAAATCACCCTCTAAGGAGCGTGAGGGTGCTGCCAGAAAGTAGTAATCAATGCCAACATATACAATTTTCCCCTTTGCTTACTAGAATTAGCAAGCGACGTTTTCCCCTTAGCCTTCAGTGACGCTAGTGCCCACCATACGACTTTCCTTCAAGTGATGAATACCAATGTTCGCAAAATTTTGTCGGCTACTACGTTATTAACCGCAGAGGTGTGCGGGAACTCTTGAAACAAATGCCTCTGCTTATGAATCCGAGAGCTTTATAAATGTTGCAAATACTCCTCACGCAACCTAATGGTGCCCGTAATACGCCAAAAAAGTGCAAGAATCACTTTGAGGCATAAAATTGAAAAATTCACTCCATGGTATAATGACTCAGTCTCGAACTATTTAGCACGTTTTAGTGGGAACGAGCTTGACTGGCGGTAAATCTTCGACGAGCCTGAGTTGCGAGTCCCGCTGAAAATTTTTGAGTATTATTTATACCGGCATTCTTAGCACTAAGGAAAACCCATATTTGGTTAGTTGGTTTCGCTTTATTTTTGCCCATGAATGGAGTCTGCAATTTTGCGAGT
Organism: Rhipicephalus appendiculatus; assembly: GCA_030522465.1. NCBI lineage: Eukaryota > Metazoa > Arthropoda > Arachnida > Ixodida > Ixodidae > Rhipicephalus > Rhipicephalus appendiculatus. Next base: position 7,257 of record JALIZH010015789.1, read on the forward strand.
AAAAACCTGAAGAACCCTGCGCGGCACTTATTTGTCTGAAGGTTTGAGCTAGTTGTACTCCATTGCACAAGATTTTGACAGCCCCAAAAATAAATGAAGGACCAAGCAAGGGGATTTCGCTTGTCTATTTCCCTCGCTTCATCCTTCGTTTAATTTTTCGCTGTGTCAATATCTTGTGCCTGGGCGGGAGGATCACGTTAACGTACTGAATCATGACACTGGGTTCTTAGTCATGGAAAGGTGAATCTGAATCTGCAAGAATATCGAAGAGGAGCGGACAGGGCAAGTTCGGCTTTACCAGGATCGATCGCGCGTCTGCTGTCAAGCCGCCTTTGTTGGTATTGGTTGTTGGTGATCAAACAGGTTGCGATATTTTCATCGAAATGGAAGCCGGACTCATGCTTACGGGTCCGCGATCGTTTCTTTTTTGTTCATGCGATTGCGACTAATATCATCATCATCAACACCATCATCATCATCATCGTTATCACCTTGGACTGCGCCCATAGCTGGGACTGCGCCCATAGCTGGCCTCTCCGATGTTCCATCCAGTCAACCCGGTCATGTGGTTTCTGCGGCTTCGCTAAACCCACAAACTCTTATTTCACCTGCCCACATAACTTTGTCTTCCCCTCTCGCGTTTGCCTTTCTTGGAATACAGTCTGTTACTCCTAATCACCATCAGTTACGTTGTGTACGCGCTACACGTCCAGCCCATGTCCATTTTAGATGCGAAGCAGCTTATGGCGGAGTTCAATCCGGTGGTGGTGGTGTGCGGCGTGACCACCCATACTGCGCATGCGCCTACTCTATCTCCCACTCTCCTCCTTTACGCAGGTGTTCGGTTGCCTTCTCTCCTTCCTCCCCCGCGCTGCAGCCGCTGCAGCCGCGCACTCTCCTCCTTTACGCAGGCTTTTACGCAGGTGTTCGGTCGCCTTCTCTCCTCTCCTCCCTCCGCGATGCAGCCTGTAAACACACTCCCTCTTCTCCCTCCCCCATTTCATATAAGCGCGTGCGCTCGGTCGAGGAAGTCTCGCTTGAATCGTGCGGTCGCTCCGTCGGTTCCCGGTCGCTGCAGTTGTCTCGAAAGCCTCGCTACCCTCGCCGCAGACTCGCGTTGTCTCTGTAGCGGAAGCGGTAGCGCGACGCCGACGCTTGGCTTCGACGGCCGAGTGAACGTAAACGGAAACTTGGTGTGCACCCCCAATGCTGCTTCGCATCCCCTCATGGTTCTCTTTAGTGGGAGATGGTGTAATTTTTTTCTTCTACGCGACAAATCTACGCTGCATCGCTTCAAAGCCACTGACAGTGGCGTATCCCATAGAGTAAACAGTTCCAATGGTTTACCGACGTTGAGGAATCCGAATGCACCCAGCCGGAAGTTGGGCGCCACCACGACGAGGTGACCGAGTCCAGCGAGCCAGCGGCCATCGTAGTAGTTGTTGTCACCGTTCTGGAACTCGATTGAGTGGAAGAACACCAGCACCGTCTTCCGGCAACCCGGCGTGGTCCTCTCCGTACACGGCGTCCACACGTTCAGGTGAAGGCAGTCCTCCGTAGTGCCCTCGTTGGAACGGATTACCTGTGTATTGACAGCAGGCCACTGGACTGTGAGAGCAGGACTGTGCTCAAAGAGAGATGTCCTTGGTGCGTTTAACAAAGGACCTTTTCAAAAAGTTCACCCGGTGCTGTGGTGCATTCAGAGAACAATTCTCGAATAATCCTGCTACACCTACCAGTGTAAACCCCTTTGAGTGAAAACCACAACCATAATTGTCGTTGCCCCTCATGATGCTTCTACAGCGTCTTTTTCCAAGTAAATTTGAAGCACTGGCATGACTCTGGCAGAACACTCATATGCAGAATGCCTGGGTTTGGAAAACGCCGGGTAGGCTGTATCGTCGTCGCAACTGTTAGGAGATTGATGAAGTTGCGTGTACATTTCTGGTGAGGTTAGCTTTACCCGGTGTACTTTCATTTTTTACAGGGGTCGGCAATTCTTATCTGAAGACCGACGTAAGTTCTGGACCTTAAATAAGGTTTGTGCTTGTAACGTATGTTTGTAACTTGCAAGCTTGTGACGCGTGCTGAAAATAAACATGAGGTCTGATCCAGTTTTGTACGTTATAGTAAATTCCTGAATACCTCTTTTGCCTGCAAAGCCCCCCATCCAAACCAGACCCCGCCGTGGCGTCTGGCTGCAGCTCGGCCCTCCGCCTGAAAAGACTGCCGACCCTTCATTTAGAGAATAATTCCCGGATATACGCCTAGCAGGGTAAGGCCCCTTTGGATAACATTGGGTAGGCTGTATCAACGTCGCAGTTGTAAGGAGAATGGTTAAGTTTCCTTGTGCATGTTGGTGAGGTTATGTTTACCCAGTGCAGCATTTATTATATAGAGTAACTCTCGAATAGATTTCATACGCCTAGAATGGCAGCCGCATCTGCAAAGCGTTGGGTAGGTTGCATCAGCGTCGCACTTGTAAGATAGAAGAGGCTTCTTGTGCATGCTGGTGATGTTAAATAAATGCCTCAACTAAATGCCAAATTGAAAATTTTTTCGTACATTACATTCTAAACTTACAATGCCGCTACTCGGGGAATTACGGTCTAGCCTATCAAGACTGTTCGTTTCCCATCTGTATTGGACCGTCGAAAGTCAAAGGCGTTCAGGATTTGTGTGTATGTTGGCGTGCATGGGTCGTTCTTGTCGAGAAAAAATTACTCAATCTAGTAGTGAGGCGGAAATTTTTGTTTTCGGAATAGGGATAAAGTTTGTCTGGTTATCGATGAACAGTCAACTACACCTGAGTAGATTACGTTGAAGTCCTGAGTGGTTGTAGCTAAATATGGTCTATCATGTTACACGACAAGATGTTCAACCAAGAATTATGGTTTCATACGGTGTCACTAGGCGTCACAGATTACTTAAGCCACGCAAATAGTTTCTCAAGTGAGCATCTCAAATACACTGAACTGCACGAGCTTCAAAAAATTCCTGAAATCATGCAGCACGCAGTGGGGAAACCAGGCAGTGGTTACCTTGCTACTGCGAGGCGCGAAGAATAATTGTCCAAATATGAGAACTTTCTGCACAAAGAGCAAAGCAGCACGAAAGCACCAAGCGCGGCGACAAACCTGTCCATGCGCCGTGTACGGTTTCTGGACGCATCCGGGCTTCGGAATTCTGGCGTCGACGTCCACGCCGTTCTTCTGAGAAACCGCGGAAGCAGACCTATGTTGAAATAAAACAAGTATTGCGCGTAAATTGCTGGCTTTGAACATATACTAAAAAAAAAAAGGGGGGGGGGGAGCACCATAAGGTACAGAGAGATTGATTTCCCATAAAGATGCCCGCGACTAAGAATTGTTCGCGGTTAGCAGCGCCATACGGAGATGTGTGCATAAAAAGTGGAACTAGAATATTGCACGCGACTCCAATTCTTGACTGAGGTGTCTGTTAGTGACAATCGCACGCTGCCGTTCCTGCGCCCTGGCTTATTCCTTGGGCTGACATTGTGTTTCATCATGCTGGCGAAGCGGATCTTTGAGGCCTCCCATAAGAAACGTACGTGATATCTGCTCCCTGCCAGCTGCCGCAACGATGCCAGCGGCTCCCAGGACAATCATAATCTCTTTCAACGAACTCGTTCAGTTAGTTTTCATTAAGCATTTTGAGCGTTAACTAGCCCTCATCTTAAGTAGCCTAATGCTCTGATAGCATATGTACCCAATATGAGTCTTAAGTTGAACCAGAACCATCAATTTTGTACCAGTTTCAAACAGGTTTTATGAATATTCGGGCAAGCAGTAGTAAGTGGTTGGAGGAGAAATGAGAGCGTCACTTAATGCTCGTTCTTCTAAAAAACCGAGGAAAGGTCAGGTGTACCCGACATTACGTAGGTTGCCTTAGCTAACATTATACGATCTATGCAGTGCCACATATATTGTGCATAGCGCTAAGGTATGTACAAAAACCAGTGCATCACACACATATAGAAATCAGAGATGGGACCACATATTTGACATTACGTGTGCAGTGCTTTATTGGTTATACCGTGGCAAGGTTTGTAGTTTCCTACAGAAATTACTTGAAAAAGCTCTGGAGCTGGTGAGTATACGGGCTTGATAGTCTATACAGCATGTGATAGGGGGCAGCTTTAATTTAGATGCACGCTTAAAAACACGAGATGGTCGAAATTTCCGGAGCCCTCTACTACAGCATGTCTCATAATCAGATCGCGGTTTTGGGACGTGAATATTCATTGTGAATGGCGGAGATCGCATAGAGTCATGTAAACATTCATTGTAGCGTCAGAGGGTTTCTTGAATTTGCAAAATTGATTGCATTCGTAATATATACTTATTTCTACGTGTTGCAAAACCGTATGGACGCGAAGAAGGAACACTGACAAATAGCGCTGTTTATGTTGTTTGTCATATGGCTTGATGTCTTGCACATTTTTGCAGTGATTAATTCATCTGCTTTACTTTAAAAACTACCGTGCTTTTAAATTCAGGAAAAGAAAGCATGCAAATTCTCTTGGCTCACTTCCTCCCCCTCATCAGCATCATTATCAACCTTGCCTTGTCTCACACGGCTGCTAAATAAAAAGAAATAGAACTCAATATATCACACCGATCAATGTGTCTTCAACCGAAAAAAAGTATCAGAGAGCCTCTTCATAACGCACCCAAGAATTATACATATATCTGTGTATGCACAAACCTTCCTATCGTAGAAGAGTTGAAATCTGGGCCAGTTGGTTCATGATACTCGAAGAAAGCCAGCAAAAGCACGGGACACGAGAAAGAGGCAGACGCAAACACCGCGGTGTTTGCGTCTGCCTCTTTCTCGTGTCCCGTGTCTTTTGCTGGCTTTCTTCAAGTTGCTACCGTAGCTTAGCGGTCACCTACTACCGTTTTATTCTCAATAGTGCCACCGGCAAGATTCTTTATATTTGCGTACGTGTGCAGGATATGCGCTATTGCGATGTTAGCCAGCAGAACAAAACGGCGGATCCACCATGTTCTATCAAGAGGAAGTGTCACGGATTGTTAGCACTGGCAGCCTTGTAATTTTATTGTGAGGACAAAGCGCGCATATGATGACGGAACGAAAGAAAGAAAGAAAGAAAGAAAGAAAGAAAGAAAGAAAGAAGAAAGAAAGAAAGAAAGAAAGAAAGAAAAGAAAAGTAAAGTAAAGTAAAGTAAGTGCCGGTTTCATTTATCTTTTAATGGTATTCAAGATTAACGCCTACCTTGCGCGGGTTTCGGTTTCATTTAGTATGTTACTTCAACTTGGAATGCACAGCTGCTGGACGGTCATTGAGCAGATCGCGTGGAACTTTGGTCCTGACGCTTGCTTAGCGTACACAGTACGCTGCATGCGTACTCACGCGAACCGCAGCTGTCCTTCGGGGCTTCGGGCGTACTGGATGCCTCGGAACATGTAGACTGGCTGGTTCTCGACGTTGGCCCGAATCCCGCGGACGTCTCCCAGTCCTGGTACCGTGACGTAGACGTCTTCGCTGTCCCAGGCGCGTATCAGTAGCCACACCACGGCCATGACGTTGAGGACGAACACGGCGAATATCGCCCCATCGAACACGCGGCGCCGGTTGCCTGTCATGAAGCTGCGAGTGGTTATACCGTAGGATTCATCTTATAAGTTGCGCTAAGTGAACACAGACACAGCAGAGAACGTGAAAACACAGGACAGACGACAACGAGCGGAAACTACCAACTGGTTTTATTGTCTGTAAAAACGTTACACTGAGAATGGGGTGTGTTAAACAAGCATGCAAAGCATCCGCAGATCCTCGAAAAAAAAAATTGGGCGCGTATCTGCGTGCTTCGCTGCAAATGTCGTCGAAAGATGATAGTCTTCTGCCGGCCGTACTACTATGTTTTGCTTTGCCTCAGACAGCGCCTCCTCTATGTAGAATCGGCGGCATCTGGCTGGCATTGATAAAATAGAGGAGGCGGTGCGTGAGATGTGGACGCCATCTGGCAGTAGCATCGGGAAACATGAGCTTGTGCAGAACCCAGGGCCACTACCAGGCTTTTTCGTGCATAGCGGCGCAATTTCAGCGCAGCCTAAGAAACACTAGGGTCTCTAGAATTACGTATCTATGAATTTTCTATTAAAGGAACACACCACCTAATAGTTACGTATTGATGTTGCGCCTCAGTAATGCGTAACATTTGCTTTTTGATCGACAATGTTCACAAGTATGAACGCAGCCGCTTGTGCAAGATGGCTGAGCGTTCAGCAAGGGGTTAAACATTGGCCGGGTGGCTGAATCGAGGGACAGACAGACAGACAGACCAAAATTTCTGTGTTGAAGTATCCCAAGAAAGACTATCGTATTTAAAAATAAAATTTGGAGGACGCTTGAGCTTTTCCAAGAGTACAACGCGGTAGCGTAATGATGCCCCGCTCGCATCGCCTTCTAAATCATAAGGGCTGTAAATCCAGCTACTTGGTGCTCGCTATAGCTAGCCTCACGTCTTAGCGCACGCCTCAATCGTAGCGCAACGTCAGAAACGTCTGTGCGCATAAAATTGTCTGTTTCGAACAGTCTTAGAATGCCTACTGCAAGTGTGGCTGCGAAGTGCCCTCTACAAGAGAATTATTTTTGCAAATTGTCGAAGCACTCACTCCGTGTCCGTAGGGAAGCACTCGCACCTGCGCAGGTGCGCGCGTTGTTGATGCTGTTGCTGATAATGATTAATTATGCATTTGTGCTTTTTGATTTGTGATTGGTGGGCCTTTGAACCAACCGCTCGTTTCGCAATTTATCTGGTTTGAAGCTTGGTGCGATTCTACGCTTCTCCCATAGATTACATGCGTTAAGGACACTCCTCACATGACATGACATTTCTTTGTTGTTTTCTTGCGAAACAATTTCAAGCACGGGCGCTAGGACATCTGCTTGCCATTCATAGTCCTGTCTTTGATTACAACCCGAACCAAAAATTATTTTATTGTGATAGCAATTATATGGACACTCTCGACTGATTTTGGCCGTCGCCTTCTGTCGACCCCGTCATGTCCCGGATATGTATAAGCATGTGTATATATAAAATAGGCATAAAGAAAAATAAATCAGTAGAAAAAAAATTCCAAACCACCTGACCGGGGATTCGGAACAGCTTGAGCGTATTTTCTATCACGCAACGCTTTAACAGTTTCTTTCAAATTGAAAACTGCCCTTGAGATGCGCACGAAAAAAGTGGCTCCCTTCTGTACCACTCATGATGTAGAAGGGGAAAAAAAAGAAAGAACGCTGGGCACACTTGGAGACGCCACCGCGTGGCAGGGAGACGCAGAGGGGTCATTCCACGTGCCGCAGTTTAAAAGAAAAAGAAGTATCAAACAGCGTCGAAACCAATCCCCCTGAGTGGGTATGAGCCATGTCAGAGGCAACAACAACAACAACAACAGCGTCGACTTCTGCATTGTGGACACTCGCAGCGCGTTGTATATAAACACGCAACAACTGCGACAGCTGTTCACGCTGGTCCTGTGTATACCTATGCGTCCTTTTCGAGCGTCCTTCTTTGTGCTGCGGCGGCGCGTTGCAAGTATCGAGCTGCTTGTCGTTCTTCGAGTGACAAAACTAATTTCTTGCTATCGCATTAATTGCTTCGCCCTAGTGGCGAAACTGTGACTTTTTTTATTGGCATCTAAAATTTTTGCTTACGAACTACGCTAATTTCTCACTCGGCACCAACGACACCGATACCGACACCGGAATTCCTGCGGTACGAGCTCTTTCACGCTATTGCGCTAAACACACTGACGTGGCACGGTATCTGTGCATCCCTGTTTCTGAGTATCTTATGCTCTTTTGATGCGCTCATTTCTTGAATAAACAGGTTTGCACAGGCAGTTATGGGCCACTACTGATGATGTGACTTTGAAGAATGGGACAGTATGCGCTGCCCCTCGCTCTTCTTTATAATGCTTAGAATGCTTATATAGTGCGTATATGACGTCTCGGTTCGACTGACCTTTATTTGGTCGCGAACTCGGGAGTGAACAAGCTCCACCAACACCACAATGATAACCACAGCCGGAGACGATTTAGAAAGATCGACGAATGGATGATGATCACACTAATGTATGGCTACACTTATAAGATACAAACGTGTTTACTTTTGCGAAATAGACTTGTATAAACGGGCGCCCTCGAAATACAGGAAAAAGTAATATTTTTTTTTTAAAAGGTCTCTTTTTGAAGGATTGCGACATACCTCAACTGCGGAGATTTCAGCACTACGTTCAGGTTCGGCGCAGTGCTGGCGCCTCAAGCCGTGAAGCACTTGCGAAATCTCCAAAATGATTTCGAACACAGCCACGATAGGACCCACCAGGTCTTTCAAAATGTACGATAGCTCTTTCATACAAAGTATAACTTCGCGCCTGTTGGCGTGTGTCAATTTGAACGTTTCTTTTTTTTTTAATCAGTACAGCGCAGCAAGCGCAAGGACACCAAAAACACACAAAACACAAATACGCCGTTCGCTCTATGTGAGCACGCTGTGCAAATCAGTGGGCAGCTGTGTGCACGTGGTGCGGTCGTGGGAAGTGAGCGCAAAGTGCAAGTCTGATCAGTTCTCTGCGTTCCTTTTGCGCACCACTGAAATACCCTTTATCGGCTGTGCTGTTCTTTATGAGTCTCTTTAATTCGCGTACATGCCACAAAGGTACTTGTAGGCATGTACGCGAACTACATCTTTAAAATATGTACCAACTGGTACCAACCAGTCCACCCTTGGCCACTTGTTCTGTATATATGCAACCTCTTTAAGTAGCATGCACCAACCCCCTGATTTCCTTCTTTATCATCAGATGCAGTGAACGGTGACCTGGTGTCCCGATACGGCAGGCCTACTCGCACGCTAATAGAGCTGCTAAGCAATGGCTTACGTATGCTAAATCATTGCTAATGTTTGCTTAGTGACAGTAAATGTGGAATGTCGCCACGTATTTGCTAAAGGATGGCCAGTGGTAAGTTGTTCGTTCTAACTGTTGGTGTTTCTCAGTGCCGACTAGCTTTAGCTATTAACTGTTATAACAGCAAGATTATTGACAGTTGAACCGAGTTATGGTAACATTAACAGCGCCAGAGTTCAGGCGGAGCAAGGAAGTAAACGAAAGGAAAATAATCTGCCCCTACAATCTTAATGTTGTCTTCATTCAGTCTTGACGCAATTATCTCGCATGCAGATAGATAACAAGCCGAGCTGCCTCTGCCTGAATATTTTGTTTGTTTTAACTGCTGCACCATTCCGTCCACATATTCTAGAAGATAAGATAGTAAAATACACCACTAACCTTCTTGACTTGCGCTCGTCACGCACTACGTTCGAACGACGCGATGGCTGCGCACGGCCTTTCTCATCCCTGCAGCGGCTGCTGAACTCGATTTATACGCTCTGGTTCGGAAGGCCTGGCCGGTGCCGCAGCAGCACCTAGCTCCACCTAAAAAAAAATGACATCTATGAGACATTTTTATGCTACTGCAATTATAATGGACTCTTGGTGGGTTTTTGCCGTCACCATTTATAAATTTCAACCTTGTGACAAGCGTGCTGAAAGTAAACACGATTTCTATTTCAGTTTTGTAACATTGTGATTTCGTCGATTTTTTTCTGTTTCTGCGTTGCAAACAACATCTATATGTCCTTCCTTACAGCATTGGTTATATGCCTCCAGTATTAAGTGCGAACAATGGAGAAATTGGGCTTCCATGCTTTAACTAGAGACTGGACCTCGAAAGACGAGGCACGTGTTGAGAAGCGTTGATAGGAGGGTTAGTTGGTATAGATTCATTATGACAACTTGACAGCGCAAACAAACGGAACGAATTTAGAAGGTACACAAACAAGTGCAGACTGAAAGTTGGGATTGAAACATGTTGAGATACTGGTTTTAAACACTTTGTTGTAAGTCTTGTGTGCCACGGTAGCGCTAAATTTAAGGCAGAGTTGTATCGGTTCGCCTCAACTTGGTAGCTTTCGTCGTCACATTCTGGCATTGCTTTATTTTACCGCTTCACTTACCTTATCCTGTGCAACGGCCATGATAGCATCCGGACGAGGCGGCTGAGCAGGAGCTGCTACTGACGCTGCCGGAGCTTCTACCAAGGAGTCAGCCTTGTAGGTCATAATGAGAAAAGAAAAATTACACCATCTCCCGCTAAAGGGAACCATGTGTAGATGCGAAGCAGCGGGCGCTAACGCTTACACTGGCGGCGGCGTTGACGCTGGCGCTTATCGCAGCGTTGCGCAGGAGAAGAAAACTGGGGAGGCGCGAAGCACGCAGTGTTTGCTACTGGAACATGCCAATCGCTGCTAATGGGCAATGAGAGACAGAAGACTCCGACTGGACACAGAGACCCGCAGTCCGCTTTTAGTTAACGCGCACGCTGCGAATTTTTATTGTTCAACAACGCACAGGAGAAATCTCCCACCGGCACCACCTTGCAGGTCAAGATCCAGTGCCATATATACGGGGTGGCCAGTGAACGGTTGTGCAGCGCGAGCAGTCGGTTTTTTCAACCAAGAAACTCGCTAGCAGGCGCTGCCTGTGTCGGCGTCGCGAGGCGAGAGAGGGGGGGAGCGTAGGAGAGGAGAGAGAGGGGGGACGCGCATGCGCAGTGGGGAGTGTGGACGCCGCGGGCAGGGGATGCCTAGAGGAGAGGGGCAGCGTAGGAGGGGGAGAGAGGAGAGGAGGGACGCGCATGCGCAGTGGGGAGTGAGGTCGCCGCGGGCAGGGATGCCAGGAGGAGAGAGGGGGGAGCGTAGGAGGGGAGAGAGAGGAGGAGAGGCGCATGCGCATTGAGGGTGTGGTTGCCGCGGGGAGGAATGCCTAGAGGAGAGAGAGGGGGGAGGTTTTTTATAATTTTTTTTTTTGAAAGGGTTTGCGCATGCGCAGTAAGGGGTGGTCACGCCGCACCACCACCACCACCACCACCACCACCGAATTAAGCTTCGCCATAAGATGCTTCACATCTAAAAGATACGAACAAAGATGAGACACACAGAGCGCTCAGCGCTCTGTGTGTCTCATCTTTGTTCTACAGTATGTTACAAACCTTGTTTCGAAATGCTGCGCCTGGCATGTTATATATAACATTTATATTGCTATAGGGTTATATAGTGTAACATACTGTTATATAGCGTTATATAGTGTTATATAGTGTTATAATGCTGCTTTGTGTTACAGTGTTTGTAGTGGTATAGTGTTATAGTGTTATATAAAGGGGTTTATTGAACATTGGCCGAAGAGTCAAATGGTAGCTTGATCAATGGCTCAATTCACGAACCCAGAGAGCGAGCAGCATCCACAAGCAATGCGCAGTACACGTCGTAAAAGCCAGTCCAGTATGGTGGCAGGCTTAAACATTTTCAGCACCCTAGGACCATAAAGAAAACGGGGGATGAAAATGTTAAATACCGTCCTGGAATGGCGACCGGCGTGTCGTTTATGGGCACGATATCGAATCAACGCTACATCATTTCAGGATACATCATTTCATCAGGTAAACCAGCGGTAAGCGATCGCGGGTCAACCTATTCCTGGAACATTACGAAAACTTAAGCAACCTATAGTGGAATTATGCCGTTAATTACTACGTAAAATCATGCATCTTAATTACCAGAAGCCAAACACGACGCCCTAAAGCTTGCCTGGAGGCCGTCGACTACATTATATTTCTGCCCTTTTGGACTATGCAGCCATTGAATATTACCTGCCCTTTGATGGCCCAAGAGCGAAGATTCCGTTTCATTATTTTAGAACTATCGCCGTTGTCGACATTGGATGCAGCAGTATTACTAAAATAAGTACCTAATGTTGTATGACTTGCATTATTTGCTGCGAAAAGGCGCCCACTGGAATCCTACGCTGAAGTGCTATGCAGTGAAGGCGAGGCAAATGCAAACCTCTTACAACCTTGTGGCTGTACAGTTGAAAATTTTTTTCCTCCCTTAAGACCAAAATTGCTGTTTTCAAACTTTCTGTGCGTCACACCAACAAAGCAAACTACGCAACGATGTATAAGCTATATTTTTACTTGGACCGGTAAAGTGTGAAAATGAAGTCTCAATATCGGTCAAAATGCTCTTTTCCCTGAATTTGTCAAATTATTTTGTATTTGCTCCCTTCACTCATGTAGCGTTGTTATCATATTTATAGGAACCTATAAAGCCCCGAATTTCAATATATTACACGCGAAAAAAAATGTGCTTGTTCTAAAAAAACACTAAACATGCAGCAGTTTGTGACTTTTTGTCAAAACCAAAAATAATGAAAGTCAGAACAAACATGAATAAGTAGCAAGATTTTTTTTTCAGCATGATCGGAGATGCTCTCAAATTCGCCTTTTGCACTTGAGGTGGAATGACCCATATACATACACATATATACTATATAGCAGTGGTCTCAAACTCACCTCAGCCAGTGGGCCGCAGTCACGCAATTTAGTCCGGCAAGGGCCGGGGCAGTGAAGGAGGCAGGAGGGGGAAGGTGTTTGTACAATTTGCCAGCAAACGCCGTCATTTGAAAGTAAACTTTCCCATACCTCATATACAGGTCCTTTTTGAAGAAGATTTGGTGCCAGTATTCCAACAACATCTTCACACCAATCTCCAAAATGACTCAAATCTGGACGCCGAATGTGAAACAATTTTTTGTTTCACGGTTGTTTCAAAACAAGGTGAACACATGGGATGCCTCACGGAGGCAATGCCTTAAACCAGTCAAACCTTTGTAGCTCACGAACATACTTAATAAGAAAATAAAAAAAAGTGTGGGGCGAGGGCAGTCATGTGCGGGCCGCAGCCGAGAGCCTCGCGGGCCGCCTGTTTGAGACCCCTGCTATATAGGAAAAAGTACAGGCGCACGTACAAAAACAAAAAGTTGCATTTATTCTTCACGGTTCGACCAGGGGCAGGTCTTGTTCAAGAGACACTCTTGAAAAAAGACCGGTCCCCGTCCGAAAGCCGTGGGAATAATGGTAATTCTTACTTTTCTACGTGAGCCTGCCCTTTAACTTACTATTCAGCGGATACGTCGCACATATATTGCCAACTGGTCAGGCGGTAAAGCATGAGATAGGAGATAATGGTAATTCTTTCTTTGTTTCAAACGCGCAGTTTTATGCGCAATAAATGTAGAAATATCAATACAGAATAATTTAGAGCCGTCGTCATTTCCTGAGTTATGTGTGTGGTAGGGGCATCATACGTCGGTGAGCGTGTGGGCCCTGGTGTATATTTTGGAATTAACTATGTTTAGTCGCACTGGCGAAGCGAGTCTCAGAGGTCGTGTAGGAAGGGAGCGCGTCGTTGAGGTATGTTCCGCTAGGTGGCACCACGATCCCAACTGCTGACAAGAAATCAGCTTGCCTGTCGCTGAACTTATCCAATTAATGTCCATTAATTATCCTGAGAGCTATTTTGCCCTTAAATAACCTTCCGCTCAAATATTGTGTGTATGCCTTATAACTCCTTAATTTGAACCGAAACCATCACTTGCGTACCGCTTTAGTTTTAACGCGATAGCGTTAAGCAGCTCGTTTCTGAGACATGCCGGTGTCGGTGTCGCTGGTTGTGTGAGCGAAAATTAGAGTATAGATGAAAATAAATAATAAAGATGTTGGGTCTGAGTGAGAAAACAACCCATGCCTTTTGCGTGGCAAGCAGGTCTTCTACCACGGAGCAGTGCCAGAGCTTGAAGCTGCTGCGTTAAAAACTACAATAACAATAGTCAATTACGCGCCAAATTTACGACCACACATGAGAAGAAACACAGACAGGAGGGGCGCTCACTTGCAACTGTTTATTCCTTGGAATACAGGGTAATATAAACCTCTTTCTCGCCAACGCATGATGAGATGGCTCGCATGAGATGCATGAGATGCTCGCATGAGAACGCATGAGATGGCTCGAGCATGTTGCGCATGCGTTGGCGAGAAAGGGGTTTATATTACCCTGTATTCCTCAAGGAATAAAGAGTTGCAAGTGAGCGCCTGTCCTGTCTATGTGTTTCTTCTCATGTGTGGTCGTAAATTTGGCGCGTAATTGACTATTAACGCGATAGCGTTAAAGAGCTCGTTTCGCAGAAATTCCGGCGTCGGCGTCGGCGTCGTTGGTTGTGACCGAAAAATCATCATCTTGTCCGTGACCGAAAAATCGAGAACGATGCAAATAAAATAAATAATAAAAATTTTCGGGTCCGAGTGAGGATCGAACCCGGGTCGTCTGCGTGGCAAGCAGGTGTTCTACCACACAGCCATGCCTCTGCTTGGAAATACTGTGAAAATAACTTCCTCTGCTTGGAAATGCAGTGAAAATAACTTCCGTGCTTCGCAAACGCAAGCGTCCTTTATATAGGCGTCGCAATATAACATGTAATATCCCAGGAATATTGCGTGGTACAAGCGTACATTGCCATCGGGCGTCAGAATATGTGACTATCATAACGATTCCATAGTTTAAAGCCAGCCACCCATTACAAACGGCACACACCTTACTGCGCGTATTCCCTTAACACCACGTAGTGGGCGTGCATATAAGTTCAAAAACATTTCCCACATTTGCCGCGCATAATTTCTCCTGGTTTAAAGCATACTACCCATTACATAGTATTGCCACGCGCTATTCTTACTGACACTTTTATTGTATTCGGTTTTCGCCCACAAAGACCGTCAGCAAAGCTCAGCTCAAACCGCGCCTTATTGTTCTAGAACCTTCGCGATTATTGTAGATCGTTTTGTTAAGATTGCGCGCAAGACGCGACCACTCGAGATTATTCCTGAGCTAGCGCGATGACAAGTGATAAGGCTAGAATGTTCGACGCGTGATGCATAAAGCCGGCGCGCTCCAACGATGTTGAGTTGATCGCCGGCCGACGCTCTGTTCGCCGCTATCAGTGCCAGCGTGTATTGCTGTAATCCTACTTTCTGTTTACCGGCCACAAGTTCGGCCTAATAAACAGTTTCATTTTGGACACGTCGCCTGCTGCCTTCGTCGACGTCACAACCACGTGACATCTGGTGGAGGTGCTGCTTCTTTCATGTACCGGACGCCCCCGTCAAGCCGTGAGCCGAGCCCAACTCGGGACGAAGACACCTACCCCGTCACGGACAGTCGAGCCAGCCGCAGACTAAAAGGACTCCCCCACAGCACGGACTTCTACCGGACAAGCCGAAAGCTACGGCGACGAAGACGACAGGCACGATGACGGCCGCTGTGTCCCCTGCAACCATCGTTATCCAGCCACCGAGAGAGCCACCGACTTTTCATGGATCACCAACTGAGGACCCCGAAACCTGGCTAGAGACTTACGAACGTGTCGCCACCTTCAATAACTGGGACACCGACGAAAAACTGCGCCGCGCCTACTTCTACCTAGAAGACGCGGCAAGGACCTGGTTCGAGAACCGGGAGTCCACACTTCGAACATGGGACCTGTTTCGCAGCGCTTTCCTGGAGACGTTCGCAAGCGTCGTACGTAAAGAAAGGGCCGCCGCTTTACTAGAAACACGGGTCCAGCTCCCGAATGAAAACGTGACAATCTTCACCGAAGAGATGACACGACTTTTCCGACGTTCGAGAGGGTCTCAACGTACAACAACTGGAACTCCGAGGACAAGCTGCGCCACGTATACTTTTACATCCTACCCCGTCACGGACAGTCGAGCCAGCCGCAGACTAAAAGGACTCCCCCCACAGCACGGACTTCTACCGGACAAGCCGAAAGCTACGGCGACGAAGACGACAGGCACGATGACGGCCGCTGTGTCCCCTGCAACCATCGTTATCCAGCCACCGAGAGAGCCACCGACTTTTCATGGATCACCAACTGAGGACCCCGAAACCTGGCTAGAGACTTACGAACGTGTCGCCACCTTCAATAACTGGGACACCGACGAAAAACTGCGCCGCGCCTACTTCTACCTAGAAGACGCGGCAAGGACCCTGGTTCGAGAACCGGGAGTCCACACTTCGAACATGGGACCTGTTTCGCAGCGCTTTCCTGGAGACGTTCGCAAGCGTCGTACGTAAAGAAAGGGCCGCCGCTTTACTAGAAACACGGGTCCAGCTCCCGAATGAAAACGTGACAATCTTCACCGAAGAGATGACACGACTTTTCCGACACACCGACCCTGACATGACCGAGCAGAAGAAGGTCCGTTTCCTCATGCGAGGGGTCAAGCAGGAGCTCTTCGCGGGACTGATTAGGAACCCACCCAAGACCGTCCATGAATTCCTGACAGAGGCAACCACAATCGAGAAGACACTGGAGATGCGCACCCGGCAATTCAATCGCCGCTCGACGACAGGCTACGCCGACATTCAGTCCCTCTGCTCAGATGACCTGCGCGAGACCATAAGGGCCGTAGTGCGCGAGGAGCTTCGTCGAATGTTCCCGTCATCCCAGCCGCAGGTTTCCTCGATCGCAGATATTGTTCGAGAGGAAATCCAGCAGTCGTTGGGTGCCCCTGAGTCGCAACAGCCTCAGCCGCAAGCCATGAGCTACGCTGCTGCAGCCCGACGCTACGCTCCCGCTCCACGCCCCCGTCAAGACACCACACCGCCGCAGTACCGCCGCCAGACTCCGCCCCCACCGCCACCGGCGCCATACCGCCCACCTGCCAGCCAGCGCTTTACCCTCCGAGGAAGACCGACGTTTGGCGCGCCCCTGACCACCGCCCGCTATGCTACCACTGCGGTGAAGCCGGGCACACGTACCGCCGCTGCCAGTACCGGGAGATGGGACTGCGTGGTTTCGCCGTAAATGCGCCGCGTCCGCAGCCTGGCGAACGACCTCGTGACATCGCCGACTACCTCACAGGAGCGCAGTGGACACCCCGACGACCTTCCCGTTCACCGTCGCCAGGCCGCTACACCTCACCGCATCGCAGGCAGTACACCAGTCCGGCTCGGGGCCGATCTCCGAGCCCGTACCCGGAAAACTAAGGGCAGCAACCGATGGAGGTGCGGTTGCTGTACGTCGAACTGCCGAAGATCCTCCGCCGACGCCGACGACGACGCCGCGACGACACCTGCTGAACACGACGCGAAGCAGACAGAGCCCTGCCGACGAAACCTCGCGGACCGAGCTACACCTGACGACGCAGCAAGATGGAAGCAGCGCAACAAATCGACGCAGCCGTGACCCGACACCGCGAGCTAACCGCAACGCAAGGCGACGGACTAGCGACCTCGACGTTCTCATCGACGGCCACAACGTCACCGCTCTCGTCGACACTGGGGCCGACTATTCCGTCGTCAGTGGGCCATTCGCCACCAAGCTGAAGAAAGTAAAGACCGCTTGGAGTGGGACCCGAAATCCGGACAGCTGGAGGTCACCTGATAACGCCAATTCGAGTCTGCGCGGCGAGAGTCACCATCAATAACCGGACTTATCCTGCGAGCTTTGTAATTCTACAAAACTGCTCCAGGGATGTGATACTTGGAATGGACTTCCTAAGTGACCACGGCGCCGTCATCGACCTAAGGTCTGAGTCGATAACACTAACCTCAGACAAAGCGCTCCCGCATCTCGCGACGCCAGGGAACCATGCATTGAATGTGATAGAACAGCAGGTGACCGTTCCGCCGCTCTCCAGCATCATTATTTCCGTCGGCACCGAAAATCCTGCGAACCTTGAAGGCGTCATCGAGGGCGATCAGCACCTACTCCTGCACCGTCAAATTTGCGTCGCAAGAGGTATAGCCGAGCTGCGTGACGGTAAAGCAAAGGTAGTGCTGACAAACTTCAGCCACGAATATAGGCACCTAAACATTGGTACGACGGTCGCCTACATCGATGAATGCGTGGCTGCCAGCAATGCTTTCGCCCTCTTCGATGCTGCCGAACCTGCTTCGACGAATCGAGGTCCCGAACCAGATTTCGACGTCAACCCGAGCCTCCCGAAGCACAAGCAAGACCAGCTCAAAAGTCTGCTCTTGCAATTCAAGGACTGCTTCTCTTCGTCGTCAAGAATTCGACAGACGCCAGTCGCAAAACATCGCATCATAACAGAGGAAAATGCGAGGCCACTCCGCCAGAGCCCGTATCGAGTTTCGACGCGAGAACGCGAAGCCGTAAAGCAGCAAGTCGACGAAATGCTACGCGACGACATAATCCAGCCGTCCAAGAGTCCCTGGGCGTCTCCCGTGGTGTTGGTGAAGAAGAAGGACGGGACGCTACGTTTCTGCGTCGACTATCGTCGCCTGAACAAGATCACGAAGAAGGACGTGTACCCCCCTTCCACGGATAGACGACGCCCTGGATCGACTCCACAACGCGAAGTACTTTTCGTCGATGGACCTGAAGTCGGGCTACTGGCAAATCGAAGTCGACGAGAGAGACCGAGAAAAGACTGCCTTTATAACACCAGACGGCCTGTTCGAGTTTAAGGTCATGCCTTTTGGTCTTTGCTCGGCCCCCCGCGACCTTCCAACGCGTTATGGATACTGTACTGGCTGGCTTGAAGTGGCAGACTTGCCTTGTGTACTTGGACGACGTCGTTGTGTTTTCCTCGAACTTCGATGAACACCTGCGGCGCCTTGAAGCTGTACTTCAGGCAATCAAGATGTCCGGACTCACTCTCAAGCCAGAGAAGTGCCGCTTCGCGTACGAAGAACTTTTGTTCTTGGGCCACGTGATAAGCAAATCCGGAGTACGCCCCCGACCCGCAAAAGACAACCGCCATCGCTGCTTTCCCGCCACCCACCGACAAGAAGGCCGTGCGTCGATTTCTCGGCTTGTGTGCCTATTACAGGCGGTTCGTTAAAAACTTCGCCCGCATCGCCGAGCCTCTCACTAAACTCACCAGGACCGACGTCGAGTTCAAGTGGGAAACGCCGCAGGAAGAAGCATTTCAAGAACTAAAACGACGCCTGCAAACGCCTCCGCTACTTGCGCATTTCGACGAACACGCCGAAACAGAAGTGCACACCGACGCGAGCAGCATAGGACTCGGCGCCGTCCTTGTGCAGAGGACGGACGGACTGGAAAGGGTTATCAGTTATGCTAGCCGGTCGCTATCAAAGGCAGAGGCCAACTACTCCACAACAGAAAAGGAGTGTCTTGCCATCATCTGGGCTACATCAAAGTTTCGCCCCTACCTTTACGGCAGGCCCTTCAAAGTTGTGAGCGACCACCACGCCTTGTGTTGGCTAGCTAACTTGAAGGACCCTTCTGGTCGCCTCGCACGGTGGAGCCTGAGACTTCAAGAATTCGACATTAACGTCGTTTACAAGTCCGGAAGAAAACACTCTGACGCCGACTGCCTGTCTCGTGCCCCCGTCGACCCACCGCCGCTGGACGACCAGAATGACGACGGCTTCCTGGGAACCATAAGTGCCGACGACTTCGCCGAGCGACAGGGCGCCGATCCGGAACTCAAGGGCCTTATGGAATACCTCGAGGGCAAAGCCGCCGTGGCTCCAAAGGTATTCAGACGAGGACTGGAGTCGTTTTTTATGCGCAACGGCGTTCTGCTAAAGAAAAACTTCTCGCCACTTCGGGCCGACTCCCTCCTCGTAGTACCTTCGGCATTCCGACCAGAAGTTCTGCATGCTTTGCATGACGACCCGACGGCTGGACACCTTGGATTTTCCCGTACGCTGGCAAGGATACAAGAAAAGTACTACTGGCCTCGCCTCACTGCCGACGTCACCCACTACGTGAGGACTTGCCGAGATTGTCAGCGACGGAAGACACCACCGACTAGGCCAGCCGGACTTCTGCAACCCATCGAGCCACCTCGCCGGCCGTTCCAGCAAATCGGCATGGACTTACTGGGGCCGTTCCCGACGTCGAATTCCGGAAACAAGTGGATCGTCGTAGCTACTGACTACCTCACCCGCTACGCCGAGACGAGGGCCCTGCCCAAAGGCAGCGCCGCCGAGGTAGCAAAGTTCTTCGTCGAGAACATCGTCCTGCGTCATGGCGCCCCAGAGGTGCTCATTACCGACAGAGGTACGGCCTTTACCGCGGACCTAACTCAGGCGATCCCTAAGGTACAGCCAAACAAGTCACCGCCGGACCACCGCCTACCACCCACAGACCAACGGCCTGACCGAGCGTCTAAATAAGACCATCGCCGACATGCTGGCCATGTACGTCGACGTCGAACACAAGACGTGGGACGCCATCCTTCCGTACGTGACCTTCGCATACAACACGGCCGTGCAAGAAACGACGCAGATGACGCCATACAAGTTGGTCTACGGACGGAGCCCGGCAACGACGCTCGACGCCATGTTACCGAACGTCACCGATGAGGAAAACATCGACGTGACCGCCTACCTACAGCGCGCCGAAGAAGCACGACAGCTCGCCCGCCTGCGGATCAAGAATCAGCAGACGACCGACAGCTGCCGTTACAATCTTCGACGACGCTTCGTGGAATACCAGCCCGGCGACCGCGTTTGGGTGTGGACACCGATACGGCGACGTGGACTTAGTGAAAAACTCCTTCGGCGATACTTCGGGCCGTACAAGTTGCTTCGACGTCTCGGCGCTGTGGACTACGAGGTCGTCCCGGACGGCATAACGAACTCTCAACGGCGCCGTGCGCGACCTGAAGTCGTCCATGTCGTGCGCCTCAAGCCGTATTACGCGCGTTAGCAAACCAGAGGACTGCACTTATTGCTTAATTATTGTACACTCTTTCTTTATTGTTGTGATTTATTGTTGCATGCATTTCCCCTCGTGTTCTGTTTTAAGCATCGGGACGATGCCTTTTCAGAGGGGGGCATTGCCACGCGCTATTCTTACTGACACTTTTATTGTATTCGGTTTTCGCCCACAAAGACCGTCAGCAAAGCTCAGCTCAAACCGCGCCTTATTGTTCTAGAACCTTCGCGATTATTGTAGATCGTTTTGTTAAGATTGCGCGCAAGACGCGACCACTCGAGATTATTCCTGAGCTAGCGCGATGACAAGTGATAAGGCTAGAATGTTCGACGCGTGATGCATAAAAGCCGGCGCGCTCCAACGATGTTGAGTTGATCGCCGGCCGACGCTCTGTTCGCCGCTATCAGTGCCAGCGTGTATTGCTGTAATCCTACTTTCTGTTTACCGGCCACAAGTTCGGCCTAATAAACAGTTTCATTTTGGACACGTCGCCTGCTGCCTTCGTCGACGTCACAACCACGTGACAGTATGCACTAAGTGATTGAAGTACGCAGTAGGGACGGGATATCGCTATCGCGTTCAACTCTTAAAGGCGAAGCTTAGGGGTCCCCCCAATTTTTTGAATTCAGATATGCACCAACTAGCCCAACAGCGAGTACTACTACTATACCAATGGCATGTACTGCTGCTAGGAGTCTCTTTAACGCGTGTGATATTGCATGTCAGAATCGTAGGTTTGCACCAGGTGTCAAAACACGTGAAACAGGGGGATGGTTTAAAGCTTCCCCACCCATGACAAAGTGTGCTGCAGCGCAGGTGCGCGTGACACCTTACGGACACGTAGTGGGTACTTCGACAATTTCCAACAAAAAAACAAAAAAAAAATACTGTTAGCGTAGTGGGCCCTTCGTGACTGCGTTTGTAGTGGGTATTGCGGGATAGTTTGAAACGGCCAACTTGCCGCGCACAAACATTGTTTTCCTTGCCGCACGGTTGAAGGCGATGCGCACGGGGCCCACACTATCGCCTTCTACACTTGAAGGCAAAGTTCAAGCGCCCTTCAAGTTGTCTGCAAGACTCCATGTATATATTCGAAAAACCGGAAGTCAGTGCTCCACCGGAAGTGCTTGGATCAGAAACAAGATAATCACTTGTTGCTCGTGCCGCCAAAGGACTTGTCCCGCCGAAGTAGTTCAACAGAGAATGATAATTCCGTCATGTAATCGATTGTATCGCCTGAACTGAATGCTTTCCTGCAGTGCACCTGCGATATTTGCGTCGTTTATTCCTTGATGTGCAGCTCACCTTAGCGGCCATTTTGGCCACTTCCGTTTCCTGTTTGGCGGCGGGAGTCAGCTCCGGTGGAAGTAGGACGATGGCGGAAGTTCCCGGTTCTAGAGACGTTGATGGCTGGTGCTGCGTCGCCTTGTAGCGAGTGAAAAAAAAAAAGCGTATTGGGCTTTAGTATCACCGATCCTAATCAAAATCTGTTATAGTACACTCACAACAATTATACAAAAACATTGAAAGCTGTCTTGACATTCTTTGACATTCTTTAAGCTGCGCTGAAAGTTGCGCCGTACACGGGCATCTAGCATTCTGCCTTTACTGAAATGCGAACGCCGCGACCATTCGGGAGCCCCAGCTTTCAGGCCAGCAGCCGAGCACCGTAGCCACTCGGCCACTGCGGTGGCTAGGACGTTCATTGTCTTCGGAGTTAGTTGAAGGTCAAGCAAAACTGCGATTCGGCCTAGTTGGAACATATTCATCTTGAAATATTTGCGCAGGCACACGGGGACACAGAAGAGACTCACAAACGCGCGCAATCTAACAACTGGTTTATTTTTTGAAAAACATTTACATAATAACCCTCAGAACTGCACAATCTGGTCACAAAAAACGTTTGAACCGCACATGGCACAACTTATCACATGTTCACTGAACGGCAGACAAGAGCGAAATTCCCTTCTCAAGCAAGGCAACCGATGGGTGGCTAACACACTTTTCTTTCAGCTTGTCAATGCGATAGGCCTCCATTATTTGTCTTGAACTTCGGTTTCGATGCCTATATTCCAAGGTAGTGTTATTAAAACAAGGCGAAAATGCGCACTCATTGCAATGCAGTGCTAAATCTGTATTAGGGCGACCTTTCAGACTCGACATATGCTCCCTTAGCCTCGTGTTAATGCATCTGCCAGTCTGCCCTACATACACATGACCACACGTCAGAGGTATACTATACACCAAATGTAGCATTAAACACAAGCTCCAGTTTGTTAAATGTGCAAATAATGTACATGATGGCATGACGGGGCTAGTCGTTGCGTAATGAGCCTTAACAGCTGCCCACTTCTTTTTTTCGTGGCGTCTCTTCACGTCGGCAACGAATGAATTCGATACCACAATCTCGATATTTCGCACGGGTGTTTTTGTTTAAGAAACATCGATTAACTTATACACACTTTTATAATGCATTTTTTTTTCTAAATTCATTTTAGTCCAATTGGATCAACTGAACGCTGTTTTGATTACAACCACAGCGCCCTCTCGGTGCTATGACCTATCCGTATCAAAAGATTACTCTTCCCACCCAAAGTTTACATGGATTACATTTACATTTTACATGGATAAGAACGGGTGGAATAGCAGTGTGTATTCGCAGTAGCTGGAAACCGTTTTTTTCGTTTGCATCGAACAAAACGATATGGAACGATTTGTGGATGCTTCAGAAGCAGTTATTTGTTTCGAAAAAGGAACAGCGACTGTGT
>JALIZH010015790.1:0-86528 GCA_030522465.1 Rhipicephalus appendiculatus
CGTTTTTTACAACAGTAGATTAGCCGAACTAAGCATAGCTAGCATCGCATGACCTGATGACGCCAAGCACACAAAATTAAGTTTTCTCAACCCAGCTCACCTTTGTCGCGTTAATCCAAGTTAAACTAAATGAGCTTATAGTTAAGTCAAAGTAAGTATAGTCGAAACTAATCAAACGTAGTCGAGAACGGTTTCACCTAATAAAGTCAGGCGTAAGTAGGTTTAATTAAGCCTAGTCCAGCTTGCTGTTTTCATGTTAAGCGAAGTTAAGCTTATATGAGCCCAGATTAGTCGAGGTAAGTATAGCAAAACCTAATTAAGCATAGTTGATCATGCTATCTCTTAATTTAGCCGAGCGAAATTAGCTTAAATAAGGCAAACCTAACTGCGGCCAATTAATCCAAGTCGACTTCCCCATGAGCCCAGCGAAGACAAGTCCAGGAAGATACTAATTACTTATTATCGACTCCAAGCTAATTAAGCTCATTTACGTCTAATTAGTGTTAGTTACGTCGAATACTAATTGTGCCTGATTAATTAGCCTGAGATCCAACCAAACACCCTAGATACTAGAGTTTCACGTGATATAACTACGCTAATTATGCATAACTAATCTAATTAGGGCAGCGCCAAGGTAAGTATAGATAAATCTGATTAAGCGTGGTTGATGATGGTATCATCAAACTAATCGAATCATGATTAGGTCGCATAAGCAATATCTCAAGAAACCCAATTACAGTAATTGAAATTGAATACTCATGAGCTCAGAGAATCCAAGCTCAGGAATGTACTTTACTCCTGACCGAGTCGAGTCTCATTAAGCTAAATTAAATTTGATTAGCGTTAGCACTAATTATAATTTGTAGTGATTAATGTGTGTGACATCGAAGCCCACCCGAGGTACTCTATTGTGTGTGCTTGGCTTCATCAGGTTATGCGATGCTAGCTATGCTTACTTCGGCTAATCAACCGGTGTAAAAAATGACGCGAGCCCGGCGCTTGAACCGGCCCCCGTCGCAGCCGCTACGTAAAAGAACGGCACAGATTCTATGGAGCAAAGAAAGCGACACCCAGTTCTCGCTTTGGCTACGAGTGTCGTAACCGCGTCAGACAGAAAGGCAGGAGAGGCCAACTGATACGGAGGGACGCGCATGCCCACCGCAGCAGGCGTCACGTCGCTAGATGGCGCGTCGATGCATTCGGCCACGCGATCCCGTGGTCTGCACACTTTTGCTCACGCCTGTACATGCTAAACGCAAACAGCAGGGAGCTTGCACCAACAGTGGCGACACAGTAGGCAGCCAATTGGTTGTCACAGCCAGTTGAGCTGGCAATCATGGACGCGCGTGTGGTTGTGGGCTGTAGTAGTTGCATGAAAAGTAAGGCAAAGTAACAGTCGAAGAAAGATGGTTGCAGCAACTTCAACATGCGGAAGGTGCGCCTCAGCTAGCACAAGACAAAGGAACTACCAGAGCAATGCCAGCATGGATGGCTCTCGCGCATGGATATAGTTCAGCAAACTCACTCATGAGTCGACTCATTCAGACTCTGACTCATATCGAGCTTTGAGTCTAAGCCTGAGTGAGTACAGATGAGTAATATTTTAATGAGTCAGAGTCCAAATGAGTTCAGTTGAGGAAAATTTTGGTGATTGTGAGTGAGCCCACAGCATAAAATATATTTCTTGGAGTGAGTCTGAGTGAACTCCTCATTTTTTGTTGGCATATGTCTTTACTTACTCAACTTCAGCAGACACCCTTGTTCAGCATTAGTATCAGCGTTATGTCGGCTCATTTTATACTCACACTGACTCACACTCGCTTGAACGCACTAGCGTTCATATGCCAGCTCAATATTTATTGAACAGAGGCTAGACTTATGGAGAAGGAGGAGGGATGACGTCCCGCCCAACTCCCCCCCCACCCCTCCAGAAACTCTTTCCCGGGAAGTTCTTTATAAAAAATATCTTGTGAGGGTCATATTTTTCCTTACTGAACTGAAACCATCGATATACCGTACTTGAAGGTACAAGATCAAAAGCGCCTGGTAGAGCACCAATTGCGCGATATATTGGTGTTAAAGAGCCTTCATACAATGGTTGAAAAAGCCAATTATACGGTAACGAACTCATCAGCCGACACACTCAGACACGCACAGAGCCGTGAGTTTGAGGCCGAGTGAGTCCGGCTGAAAAAAAATTTTAGTGAGTCTGAGACCGAGTGAGTCCCAAAGGCAAAATATATTTGATGAGTGAGCCTGAGTGAGTTGAACATATTTTGCCGACCTATGCGCATCGACAACCCCGACAAGCATGCCGTATGTCTTCATTGTTTCCTTTTAGGTACGCAAATCATACTTGGCTTTCGGAGTTTCTCTGTTTTGTGTTTTGTCCACATACACATGAAACGTATCAGGTTCTGCTGCGACGTCGCAGGACCGTTATCCCTCCACATGCAAGGTCCGTTTTTAAAGTGGCCTTCACTATTTCTGCAAATGGGTCACAGTACAAACCAATTGAAACAATGATAAAATTAATATGCGAATGCTACAGCCCACAACCGCACAGCAGGGTAGCTATATGCGCTCCCTACGGGACAAGGGAACATATAACATATACAGTAACTCGACCACACAGTGCATCATCGCCATTGAAGCGAAAGCTGCTGCCGCGCGCACTTTCTCGATTTACACTCCTACTGGCTATGACTACGAAATGGTCACCTACACCACCACTGCCATTCGTGCAAGCTCCGTATAGGCACCTTGATATTTTTTTAAATATAGAACTCAAACAATGGTCATAGTTGCCTCCAATTTGACGTGTTATTGCCAGTGCGGTGAGGAATTGAAATGTATTTCAAACCCACCCGAACGAGTGGAAAGTAAGCATGCAGCAGCCTTTTGTTAGGTTTCAATGTAAAACATAGTGTTTGCCTTGCTGAAAAACGTGCTTATATATGCACCACCTATTTTGATATATACTACAGGCGTCAAATGAAACCCGAACAGCGGCAAACATCCACAGTGGTATAGTGTGCACTGTCCAGAAATCACCATGGACAGGCGTGCATACGCACAGTACTGTCAAACCGGATGCGCGCGCCTTTCAATGGTGATGACTGGACGGTGTGCACTATACCATCGCGAATGCTCGCCGCTGTTCGGCTTTCATTTGACGCCAATACTATATGTACGACATTCTGCTGCTAGTAAAAACCACACACACAAGAGAGACACGAACACGACGACACGGGCGGCACGACATGTCTCGTCTGTGCATTTTTTACTAGCAGCAGGATGTCATACAGTAAGCAATACCAACTAGGCCACCAAGAAGAAATTCTTCTCAAGTATATTGCTGATAGTGAAGTTGTGAGAAAAAAGAGAGAGAACACCGATACAAGTTTAATCAACGATTGCTTGTAATGTATCAATATAAATAAGAATTACTGAATACCAAGAGATACCTTCTCGCTTGAGAATTTAGTGTTATGAAGAATACTACGCTTGCCAACTGCATATAGTCCAAAATAGTGGTAAAGTGGGCTAGTTGG
The DNA here is from genome assembly GCA_030522465.1 of Rhipicephalus appendiculatus. Classification (NCBI taxonomy): domain Eukaryota; kingdom Metazoa; phylum Arthropoda; class Arachnida; order Ixodida; family Ixodidae; genus Rhipicephalus; species Rhipicephalus appendiculatus. Next base: position 3,555 of record JALIZH010015790.1, read on the forward strand.
TATGGATGCATAGTAATCAACAGCACAATGTAAGAACAAGAGACAAAAGGAAGAACAACACAGGACGAGCACAGATTGTCAACTGAAAAATTTATTGCGCTAAACCTTGCCTAAATAACATTAGCCGCACACCTCGTGCGAATGAGGGTCCGGTTAGAAAAAAAAACAAGTTACAAAACCAACAAAGCTGTTTATTTTACCAGACCCTCCTGTGTATGAGGTATGCAGATTATGTTATTTAGGCAGGGTTTTGTGCAATATATTTTGGAGATGACAGTCTGTGCTCGTCTCTGCATTGCTCTTACCTATGTATTCTCGCTCTTACTTTGTGCTGTTCATTACTACTTATTTATTTCACAATACTGCAGACCAGCATGGCCCAGGCAGGAGTGGAATTACAGACAAAAAAGAACAGTACAGAAATATTTGATAACACTGGCAGCATAAGCAATACGTCACTGTCGCTAAACCATTTTTAACAAAGGAATGAAAAAAAAAGAATGAAAGAAACAGCACCAACAGTTCACAACAACACCCGCACAACAAGTAACATAACAGTTTTAGTGATTCGCAGATTCGATATTCAATATGACAATTGTTCTTCGAGGACATTGTTCACTATGCTTTAGTCCCTATGACCTTCAAAGGGGCCAACGCTTTTGAAGCACATATTTTTATTTGTGCTTTGCGTAGAGTGATGGCTGGGGATAATTTTAGCATAGGTCTAAGCGCCAATATCAAATGATTTAGTATTTTAATCACGACAAAATCACTAGATCGCTGCCGACCGCATCAGCACGTAGTGGCACTCACCAGAACTGTTGGGGGGGGGGGGGGGAATGACGACGAATGGCTGCGAGCCTATGATTGGATAAATGAGATCGTGGCGTGCCATCAGAACTGAGATTACTAATGTCACAGGCGTGCGCAGGGTCGGCCTTTAGTGGGGGCACCCCCCTCCCTATTAAGCCAATGTATGGGGCAGACATTGCACCCTCCTCCTTAGGAGACTTGGGGGGGGGGCGGCCGCCCCCTCTCCTGCGCATGCCTATGACTAATGTGTTTCATTTTTTCTTTTCTGTGCTTTTTCATTGAACCCCAAACAGACGCAGCAACAAAAAAAAATATCACTGCGACTACAAAGCACGACAGAGGCGCTGGCTACCATTTCAGCTTGCGCGGGTTGGATGTCCATACGAAAGGCTTCTCTCTCTCTTCCATCTTCTTGCTTCTGTGCGTTTGCAAGCTGCCTCTTTCGCACGTGCTTTTGATTGTTGTTGAAAGGGTGCAATGCACCGTTGTACACCCGTCGGGCGGCTCACCGAACAACTCGCGAAGGGTCAACAGTAATTCCCTTCTCAAAATGAGAGGAGGGAGTGACATGGAATGTTGTAAAGAACAGAAGAAAATACCTTGCTTCGAAACAGTAGCGCCTGCTCACGTTCTGACAAGTCAGGCGCCAGACACCACGTTCGTTACTATGGTGACGACGTCAACAACACGCTGGAAAGGACAAGCAACAGTGGTGTGCGAGCTTTCCGTACATAGGCGCTTCTAGCTCATTTCATTGGGCAGCACTCCGACGTCACAGGGCGAGTGAAATCTGGCCAGGTGACCCCCGCGAAAATAAAGTTGAGGGTAGGAATTTTTTTTCTTGTACTTTTGAATTTTGTAAACCGAATAACTTAGGACTGCGTGTCATTATCACTTCCGTTCTTGCTGCATTAATCTGTCTGTACTTCAGTCTACACGACCCACGAGTAAAAAATGGGTGGTTGAATAGTGTTGGAGGGCCCCTTTAAAAGCTAATTTCAATGCCTCCACTCGTATTGCTGACTAGTCTATTGTAGCATAACTTGGGCAAGAAAAGCACTGCAGAAAAGCCTATTGCTATAAGTATGCTAGCATAGGTGTTCTAGTGCAAACAAGATGAGGACAGAAAGATGATGCAGAAATGCGTGCTGGTCCTGTCCTTACATGTCTTCTTACATGTCTTCTTTCTGTCTTTGTCTTGTTTGCACTAAAACACTCACATGCGTGATGAGCTAGTCAGATGAGAAATCCACCTGCATCGTACCTATAAATCCTTGCATCAGCAACAACACAGCACAGTGATAATCACACCACTGCCACACAGCAGCGTAATGTATTCTACTACGTGCTGGCAGCACATTAATGTATAAAATGCGAAATTCTGGCAGAATATGAAGTCTCACATTGTGCATACAAGTTTTCATAACAGTCAGACGTTCAATATGGATGCTGGCTGGTACAATATTGCTGACAAGCGAAGACGACGTGCATGTACACACACGATTGCATGGACATCTTTCCCAACACTGCGCAAACACATGACTACGTTTAGCTAGGTCAAGACAGCGTTCAAATGCATAATAACCACTACACCGTGAATGTAGGCTCATTATCACCACTTAGGTGGTTGGCTAGGTAAATTGAATCAAGTTAAAAATTATATCGCCCACGAGCGCGAGCAAAATGCTGCCCAGCAGCAAATGGCCCCTGTAGGCTTTGCTTTATTAACAACGAAGCAAGCGCCGCTACATCCTGCTTACTACAATGCACATAAGAAAAAACATAAGAAAAAATCGATTATCACACACATGCATGTTCTCACAGTTGTCGCGAACTCGCTCCAGTAAGGCCGTGTCGATGCGCAATGGCTCCGCAAATATCAGCGTAGTCAAAGCGAATCGGTAATGCGCACAATGTCCGTCGCTCGCAAAGGTGCGTAAGGCTGCCCCTTTACGACGGCTCGTCCGAGTGCGGTAACACAAGCCTTGCCCCGAGTTGCACACTTTACATGATAACCTGTCCCACTTACCTTCAGTTTCTTTCCCACTGCCATGCAGTATGTCGTCACGGGCGTCAGCCATCACCTCGGAGTCCTTCGAGCGCCCGCACATATCGTTGATTCCTTGAACGACTCGTACTGGACCGGCACTCCAAGAAACGCGGGAATTGCGCGCAATCTTTGCGCATCGCACAAACGAGTAGCGGCGCTTCCTTACGCAAATTTAATGCTTTTACCTTGAATCTTCTTGAGGACTCAACATCACACGAGAGACGAGGAAACAAAGAAAAGTAACATCTGGCTTTGGGCTGTAGATAGCTTTGACTTATTTGTTGTCTGCAGGGAAAAAAAAAAACATTGCCGTGTGAAATTAAAAAAAGAAACAGTGCATGTTATTTAAAAAAAAATTCTTTAAAAACAAAAATAATAGCTTATTTTGAAGTCAATTTATATAATACAAGCTAAATACGCTTTCAACAAATTTTCTTTCTTTTTTTTTGTTCTAGCAGACAACAGGCTTCCGCTTCTACCACGGACGTAGTAATGTGGCTTTACGTTAAATGCTTGCCCCTGAAGCAGAACTCTACAGTAGTCTACAAAGCAGGATGTCTACAAAGCAGTGACGCTTTTACGTAGTGCAGTATGTTATCTTTCAAGGCATGCTATTTCGTTGCGTTGAAGCAAAGGGAAGCAAGCCGGCGTGATCAGCTGATGTCGCTGGTACGCGCGGCACTGCCGTGTGCATAAGCGTCGTTGGCGTCGTTTCCTGCGCTGACTTTGTGATCGAGCGAGACAGCTACTGAGTGGAACACAGCTAGGCGCTGGGGTTAACGGCGTATCACTCCAATTACGTGCGATAGCCGACTAAAATGCAAGAGAGCCTCGATAAACAAGCTTCAACTGCTCAAGCTTGTGTGCAAGCATAAAAAAATCCGTGTTTTCAGATTCGAGCGATCGGCAACCTATAGCGAAAAGATACGAGAAAAGTGTGCGGCGTAGATACGCTCACAAAATATATGCTCGCAATCAAAAGTACGATCGCATATCGCACCTACAAAACACTCTCGAATATAGCGAGCAAACATGTTTATCTGTCACTTTAAAAAGTTGCTGTCGCCGTTGGGCGGGTGGCTTAGCAAGCTGGCGCAGCGGTCTCGCGCCATAGATGTTCGTGTGGTCGTGGGTACGATTGCGGCATAGGCTAATGTCTTTTCTTTTCTTTTTTTTAGCTGCTTATATTGATATACTACTATTTCTTTTATGTGTTTAGTGCTAAAACTAAAAGAACAAACACGCAATATTGGGAAAGAATACGTTTGTGGCACTGTGTTTGCATGCACACCGGTTATTTTTCTCTGTTTTGACATTATCCAGTTGACGATACTACAAAATAAGGCCTGCAAGAAGTGATTGAGCGGAGCAAAAAATTTGGGACAAGAGATAGAAAGAGTGCAACCATTATGTCAAAATTCACCCTTCGCAAAACGACGAGCTATGGCATAGTGGGTGCTATGCAACTGTACTGGGCCTTCTAGGATAGTTTAAAAAGCCAATGTTATGCACACAGACGTTCGTTTCCTCGCAGAACGGTTGAGGCATCCACCGAGAACCGAAGGCAGGCTAGCAATTGAGAAGGTGATGCACACAGGGCCCGATTATGCTATTGCGCTCTACTCTTGAAGGCGAAGCTCAAGTGTCCTCACTTTATTGCCCACTCTGTGTTGCACATGTGTGTCCATGCAGCCATGATCTAAATTCTAAAGCACTTGTTGCATCTCCCAACTTCTCATCAAAACAGGCCATTAAATTTTATCGTATAGCATGTCATTGCAATCGTAATCTGCACTGCGGGCTGAAACAATGCTATTGCAATTTTCCAAAACAACCCAGCTCTATACGTGACCATCCGTGCATCATTGATGAACACTGTTGTGCGTTCATACACATCCGTTGTGCCTTCATGTGGAATTCTTTTTCTGACCACTCGCCCCCTGTTATACTGTAGGACAGCAAATCAGTTCAACCTGGTTCACCTCCCTGCCTTTCTATCGTCTTTTTCCTCTCTTTTTCCTTCGTTTCATTTCATGTACCTGTGTAGTTGAAAGAGTTATTAATCATGTGCGTCAAGACTGATTGTCTATAGCAGGGGTCTCAAACACGCGGCCCGCGGGCCGCATGCGGCCCGCGAGGCTCTCGAATGCGGCCCGCGGCCCGCACATGACGGCCTCCACCACACATGTTTTTAACAATTTCTTATTAAGTATGCTTATGAGATACACAGACCTGACTGGTTTAAAGCATTTACTCTGTGAAGCATCCCATGTGTCACTTTGTTTTGAAACATAACAGTAAAACGAAAATTGTATTTCTTAATCAGCGTCCAGATTGGAGTCAATTTGCAGATCGGTATCGACATGTTGTTTGAATCCTGGCACCAATTTCCTTCAGAAATGACCGCTATATGAGATATGGGAAAGTTTTCTTTCAACAAAGTCCCCCCCCCCCCCCCCGCTCTTACGTACATCCTTCACTGCCCCAGCCCCTGCGGGAGTAATTAGCGTGACTTCGGCCCGCTGGCTGAGGTGAGTTTGAGACCCCTGGTCTATAGGAAAGTAAAGCACAGAAACAAATTTGCTTCATACATCTGTACTTAAATTGGCTACTTGATAAGTTTCTTGCTTGATAACTTCAAAACTAATAACCAAGCAGTTTGACACGAGGTTTGGGATCTTCAACAGGGAGCATCTGTATAACGATGAATAGGTGTTATTGATCACTTGTGATTTGAACGGCATCCATGCTTACTCGCACATACGACAACATGTGTATAAATGAGGCACTTATTCAACGATTAACCTATAAAGGTATAACGGTAGAAGGATCACAAGTGTATCATTGTCACTTTTGGGGATAGCTTTCTCTTGAACAGATGTAAGTACACCAATACTACCTATATGGCTGAACTTGCAAACACATGTATGCACTGAAACTTTTTGTACAAGATGGTAGAGAGTGAGTCTCTTAAAAAAAACTAGATATATTTGTCTCTTAAAGTTTTCATATGCATGACACTGTGCACACGTGTGGCCCAGCATGGAAGAAAACATATTTTACCAGTACCAGTCTCAGCAAAGTTTAAATGGCATCATACACAGGACTCACAGTTGGCACTACTAGTTCATAAACCCCGTACACTTGCTACCTCAAATTCTGATCTCTGAGATATATTTAATGCGGTCCTTTAGGCAAAACTTCAGTGTATGCAAGTGACATTAATGTGACTCAGGGTATGCTGTCATGATGTACATATAATGGAGGAAGTAGTGGCTAATACTGCATTAGGGAAAGTGTTTGTTCAATGTGAACCTTTCCCATTAGCAATGCCTACAGGTTTCTTTGATTGAAGTGCTTGTTGGTTTAATACTGAGAATACCAGAAGTTCGATAACACATGGTTATGACAAAAGAAAAATAGTTTTCATTAGGTCGTTTTATGGCGAAGACAATCTGTTGTTGTTGCCAGTGTTAAAGTGCTACTACAAAGGTAAATCATTAACTTAGTTTTGTGCTTAATGGCAAGCTAAAGAACTTCGTTCATTTACATTAACACATGTTACCCCACCTTGTAAAGCTTCTGGGTAATGATCCGTGAACAGGGACAAATATTTTTGTGAATATGAAACTCACTTTTGTTGAACTGAATGATTTGCAATTATCAATGCGTTTAAAAGCTGTTCACTTATGGAAGATGTGAAGACTAGCACGGCATACTCATTCATGAGTACACATAATCACAGTCATTTGAAAGGCATGAATGTATGAGTGAGTGACGAAGGGTTTGAGTAAACCTGAGTATGAACATGAGTGAGTACTCATGAGAGTGAGTTGGCGTGCAGTATGAATGTGTGAGTATCGATAAGTGATGAGGGATGTGAGTGGATGTCAGTATGAACTTGAGTGAATAGTCGTCGGTGTGAGTAGGCATGAATTCGAATATGAGTGAGTGTTGAGGGGTGGGAGTAGACGTGAGTATGAATCTGAGTGACTAGGCATTCATGTTAGTAGGCATGACTGAGTGAGTCGTGTCAAGTGGTGTGAGTAGACACCACGTGAATACTCATCGATGTGAGTAGGCATGAGTGTGAATACGAGTCGTGTCAAAGGGGTGTGAGTAGACACCACGTGAATACTCATTGGTGTGAGTAGAGAGAGAGAGAGAGCTTATTTGAACACAGAGAGGTCAGCATGAGCCTTTGCGACCTAGCCTGCCACTCTGCACTGGCGAAAAGGGAAAGGGGAAAGAAGCAGTGATGATGACGGGGACAAAAAAGAAATGCGTATATATAGCAGCTGTTGATTTTGTCTGATCCCCCATTGCTGACATAATTTCGGTCTCACTTAGTGTTGCCAAACCGATTCCTGAGAACGTTGAAGCAAGCATATGTCGTCACGGCACGTAAAGTGGGGAATCATGATGGGCTGTTGTTTCATTCACAGGGCAGCTTTCACAGTTTGGGCTGTCTTCACGGCAGATGAGGTGTGCATAGCAGCGAGTGAATGCAACTCCCAGACCAATCCGGTGTAGCAAACTGGCATTGCTTTAGTTCATTCTAGGCAGGAGGTGAAAAGTCATCTCCCGCAGACACCTCTATCGATAGTCTGGCTCAGACCAATCAGTCGTTATGCACTCTCACATGAGTGATGTCAATAGAGAGCTCACGTCACTTTGCGAGTACGAAACTTTCACATCAGTGGGGGGCGATATAGACATTGCCTCTTGCTTCAGCATCAGCAAGCTCGTTGCCTGCAAATCCACAATGTCCAGGGATCCATTGCAATGTAATTCAGTGACCATTCCTCTGCATGAGGTTAAATGCTTGAATCATTTCGAAAGCTAGTGTATAATATTGTCCCCTTCTTGAGCAAGAGTCAATGGCTTGTAATGCGGATTTTCTGTCAGATTGGATCACAAGTCGTCTTCAACAGCTGCAGATATTCTAGCAAGATGGGAAGCTATCCAATTCGTGCCCGGTCAAACACCACATAAATCGGTGTGAGTGGGCGCAAGTATGAGTATGTGTGTCGAGCGGTGTCAGTAAACGTGAGTATGAACACCATACCATGCAGGTGACTGTGAATGCAAGTGAGTACTCACGTTCTTGAGTTATATCTTTGCGTTGATGATTCTATCTGTGTTCTTAAATGCGAAGCATTTCTTAACTTCGACAACTTTGAGCGTATCTGTCTATCTAGCTGCCTACGACTTTATGTTCTCCTGGCCATTTCGGTAATAGGATGTATACGAAAATTGGCATGACATAACATGACTGTATGACAAACATAAATCACAAAGTCATAAGATGAAAATCATGATATGCATGTCATGAATGGCAAGATTTACATGCCATGGTCTTGGTGCCCTTGTGGTCACTTCCTTACCTTGATATCAAAGAATTGGTATGGCACATGAGTCTATAACGAACATATGTGACAAGTCGTGACATGCAAATCATGACACACATGTCATTTGCAGCATGATTTACATGACATAATATTGACGCGATCGCAGCCATTTAATTAAATGAATAGACACCAAAATTGGCTTCACAAGACATTTCTGTATGATGAACATAAAGGACGGTGGCAACATGAAAATGTTGTATGTCCATCCAGTTTCCGCATGTTCCGTATCATAGTTTCCGTACATTCCGTATTGCCGTATGTCTTTCCGTATGTCCATCCGGTTTCCGCATGTTCCGTATCATAGTTTCCGTACATTACGTATCGCCGTATGTCCGTATGTCTTTCCGTATGTCCATCTTTCCGCATGTTCCGTATCATAGTTTCCATACATTCCGTATCGCCGTATGGTCTGTCCGTATAACACATATGATTTCGTTTTTTCCGCAAGACTACATCCATACGTCCATACGGAATTCCTTATGTACCATATGTTACTTTCCGTATCTTCCTTACAATTTCCGTACGCATCCGTATACGTCCGTACAAAATCCATAAATTTCATGCGGAAAATATACGGAATCCGTATGTTTTCCGCATGATGGCATATGGTTTTTTTCAGTAGGGACATATTAGTCAATACATCTTCATCATCATGATCATCATCAGCCTGACTACGCCCACTGCAGGGCAAAGGCCTCTCCCATTTTCCGCCAATCAACCCGATCTTGTGCTTTCTGCTGCCACTTAATAGCTGGAAACTTCTTAATCTCATCTGCCCACCTAATTTTCTGTCTCCCTCTGACGCGCTTGCCTTCTCTTGGAATCCAGTCAGTTACCTTTAATGACCAGCGGTTATACTGCCTACGCACTACGTGCCCGGCCCATGTCCATTCTCCATAAAAATTTTGGTTTAGGCCAAGTTAAGGAGGCGATCAAGAGAGCGCCCGTACGTAGGTGGCTAGATATACAGATACGTAGATATAAACGCAAAAGTGCTTCCAGTACGCAATAAAGTGTTTCGCATTAAAAAAAAGGTTAGCCATACTATAAATAATAATTCTGCAAGCGCAAACTGCGTTTCAGAACTTTCTGTGCAATGACTATGTAGGAAATAATGAATTAATGATCATTTAGTAAAAGTTACATCTCTTGCTATGCTAGCGCCACACTTGCAGCGAGCGAGCAGTTTTATCGTTACGCATTTCTCGTTGAAGTTTTGCAAATGACGAACGGGGTGTCAGGCATATTTTTCTCACTTTTTGTGAAAGCCTCGTCTTTGCCTCGTTTGACATGTGTTTCGGTGTTTGATCAGCTATGAGATAGCTTTGATGACTCTCTATGTGCTGCTCCTGGGCCTGTGTTTTACGAAGAGCTGCCATTTTAACGCAAGATGTAGCGTACGTGTGTTGCGGTAGCAGTGTTTGCGACTTTTTGTGGTCAGACAGCACCCATTTTATTATCTACGGATGCTAAAATAAATAACTGTTCGGGTGTGGTTTAGTGCGGCGAAAAAAGACAAAAAATCTGGCCCCTGAATATAAATGTAGGCGCCTGCATATTTGTCTGCGGTGTGCTTTGGGGAGCAACGGTTGCTTGACGAGACCAAGTGCTGCAGTTCCTCCTTCCGTTGCTCCCTTCAAAACACGAGACTTGCTGCCCCGCTTTTGAACATGTCAGCCATCTTGTACTACTTCGTCTTTTTGGGGGAGAAAATGTTAGTCTCGAAGACTAAAACCACCCGTTGCTCCCATTTTGGTCATTTTTGGCTTGGAGTGTAGGGACCCACAGTTCGTTCACAGCTTCCAGCGAAATCTTGACAGACCCCTAAATCCGAAGTTGGTGACCGCACTTAACTCCGCAGGAAAGACGTCGCGAAGAGTCAGTCTGAGAAAGCACGCAGCGTAAATTGCGGCGTATAAAGCTTATAAATGAAATTCAGAAAAGATGAGGAAGACAGCATATTACCACAAGAAAGAAACAAAGCTTTCGTTTATGTGTAATTGCCAATGATGGGGACAATGATTGTCATTCTGTGAAAAAGATGGAGATAGAGTAACGCATAGGGGCGCGCTCCTTCTTTGTTTCCATTATTGAATTTTCATACTGATAAGTTCTAAGTTGCGTTTCTTTTTTGTATTAATTTAAGTGAGCGCGAATAACATGACACTTCGTGGCAAGAACAAGAATGAAAATTTGTTGAAGAGGTTGGTGTTGCCTGTAATGTAGCTACCTCTGTAAGCAACACGTGAAAATTATATTTTGATCTCTACGTAAAACCATGTATTCAAAAGCACTGTGGTTTACAAACTTTGGCAAGCGTACCTGCAAGCATAAATATTGTCATGCGTTCGTGCCATTAACGACGACAGCAGTCACCGTGTTCAAGAAGCCACGATTTGGGCGAACCTGTGCCCGGGAAATCAAAACTCGAACTACAATACGAGCTGTACACTGATAGCAGCGAACAGAGCACCGGATAATCTGGTAAGCGGTAAAGCGCGCCTGCTTTTATACATGTTGTGTCGAAGATTGTAGCAGTATCGCTGGTAGCAGAGTAAGTTCTAGGCTGTACGCGTGCTGCGCACAATCTTAACAGAATGATCCTAACCCATTGCGAAGCTGCTGAAACAGTGCGGCGTGGTCTGCGCCTAGCGTTGGAAACAGTCGTTGCGGTTGAAAACCGAATACATAAATATAACACCCGTCAAATTGCCCCCCCCCTGATAAAGTGCGTCGCCTCGAATCTAGAAGGAGAACGTTGAATTGAAAGCATGCAGATATATGAACGACAAAAGATAAAGGAAGTAAGACTGAAGTCTTCAGTTGCCTGAACGCTCAGAGAATGGCTTAAGGTGCATGACATGAACTTGAGGTCGTGCGTTGCACCGCTGGCACTTCATGATGCAATGCTAGATCAACGCGTAGTAAAGAGCGCCGATACGTCGAAGCACCTAGTATAGCGCGAAGTATCGCTGAAGAAGTTTTTCACTTAGACAACGTCGGCGTATCCGCGTCTAGACCCAAACATGGTCACCGGGCAGATAATACACATGGCGACGTCGAGGGTTTTCATGACGGCTGTCGGTCTTTTGTTGACTCTTGATTAGCAGACGTGCGGGTTGTCTGGCTTCTTCGGCGAACTAAAGGTGGGTGGTGACATCAAGCTTTTCTTCGTCGTTGACGATTGGTAGTAGGCGTCGAGCATCGTCGCCGCACTCCTTCTACAGTTCAAATTATATGGCGTTATCTCCATCGTTTCTTGCATGGTCGTATTGTATTCGAAGGTCACGCATGAAAGGATGACATCCCATGTCTTGTGTTCGTCGGCAAGGTACATGGCCAGATGTCGGCGATGGTCGTATTTAGACGGCGAGACTATTTGCTTTTAGGTGGTAGGTCGTGGTCCAACGGTGGCTTGTTTGGCTGTATTTCAAAATCATCTCAGTAACGTTAGGTATCGGTCAAGACTCAAAACTTAATAAGTTGGCTGGAACACTTTCTTAAAGGTCGCACTGCAGGCAATACCAGTAAGTCTCGATTCACCAGCGTAAAGTCAGTCGTTCCTCAAGATGCAGGTTTATCCCCACTGTTGTTTTTAATCTATATCAATGACCTTCCTGCTAAAAATCAAATAAAAAATTGGGGGGACCCTTAAGCTTCGCCTTTAAGAGTTGAACGCGATAGCGATATCCTGTCCCGATTGCGTCCCTAAACCACTTAGTGCATACTTGCTATGCACCCAATAAGTGGTGGTAAGAGAATAGACGCAGTAAGGTGTGTGCCTTTTGTAATGGGTGGCCGGCTTTAAACTACGAATCGCTTCGGTTAGGTCGCATTGTACGAGCGCGTCAGCAAGTACTATAGGTGGGACTCCACGTTGATGCTCGCAAACGTGTTCTTCTACCTGAGGGAGACGGCACTCGTCTGGTACGAGACGCACGAGTCCGAATTAACCAGCTGGGACACTTGCAAATCTAAGCTCATAGAGTTGTGCGGCAGGCCATTTGGTCGGCAGCAGGCCGCAAGGAAAGATTTAGAATTCCGCGTTCAGGCGGCGACGGAATCCTACGTTTGTACATACCGGATGTACTGGTTCTTTGCCGAAAGGCTGACTAGAATATGACCGAAGCAGACAAGATTGCGCATATAATGAAAGGAATTGCTGACGACGCGTTCAATCTACTGATAGTGAAGGACTGCGCCACAGTCGATGCTGTCGTCAAGGGGTGCCAGCGGTTTCAGCAAGCTAAGAGTCGTCGCATCAGCCGCCATTTCGTGCGACTGCCTAATACCGCAGCCACGTGGACCTGCGAAGACCCCCCCCCCCCGTTCACGCGAGCTACCTCGTCATAACATGTCACACGCATTGTCCGCCGCAGGCTGGAAGAAACGGTTCCGGCGACTACCCATTCAGGCACTCCACAGGCCAACGTGTCCACCGTATCGCTCATTCAAGCAGTCGTGCGCCAGGAGATTGCGAATCTGAGCATCGCACCTGTTTGCTCTATTCGCACGCCCGAGAGTACGCCTGCCGCAGTAAACCAGATCCCAGTGTATCCATCACGCTACCGAAACCCTGCTGACGGGAGGACGGCTGATGATAGGCCGATATGCTTCCACTGCTCTCGCGTGGGACACATTGCCTGTCACTGTCGCAATCGATGGTCATCAACACCCTTCGGGAACAATGGGGCATGGGGTCGATTTCAAGGCAACTCTTGCGGATTTGCTCCTCGGTCCGACCTCCAGCCTGCTGAGACCAACGTCCAGAGCCGACGGTTTAGCCGATCACCGTCGCCCCAAGGCCGTCGATCTCTATCGCCGCTTCTTCGTCGATCAACGTCCTTTACACGGCCTGGACCCTCGACCTCAGAAAACTAGTCCACGCAGCTCCTGGAGGTGACGCTGCATCAACGACCTGGCCTGCAAATCCTCTGTTGAGGATTCCTACACGCCGAAGTATTTTGGAAATTGTGGTGGACGACGTTACCGTGACAGCCCCTAATAGACACTGGCACTCAAATTTCAGTCATGGGCGCTGCTCTACGGAAAAAAAAACTGCGCAAAATTCTCACGCCCCCTGTACAGTGTGCGGTAATAGTTGCCGATGGAAGCATATCTAGAGTTCTTGGTATGTGCACCCCTCGTGTATGTGTATTGCTTTTATAACGGAATCCTGGTTTTGTGCGCATCTTTTGGGCGCAGTGTGTCGTGCCACATATTGGCTTCGTGTACTGATAATAAACAGTTGGTAGTCTGCGCTCTTTCTTGTCACCCTCCTTTTTGTTCTTGCTTCCGCAGCAAGTCGAGGTTTCAAGTATGAACCAACTAGTCGGCAAAGAAGTATTGCTGCATACTCTTCATTGGCCGTGGAAGCACCATGACGGCGCCCCAAGGCGTCAAACGAACTACTATTCTGGTCCTGGAAGAACTTTATTTTACTGGCACGATTTAAACCTCTTTGGAGCAGCGGCACTGCTATGTCCCACTTTTTTCTTCACCATGTTCTGATTTTTCAGGTTAAGGCCTGAAAGCAGTTTTGGTTGTTGTTTAATGTTATTCACAAGGTTATTCACATTAATGTTCTTCAGATCTCGACATAACAGCCTGTGTGATAACTACTTGCTCACAATGTTAATTAATGTAAACCTGAGTCTAAGTAACATTTTCTTCAAAGCTCCGAGGACGTAAAACGCCACATATTATCATAATATTATCGAATTCGTAACGAATATTCGCACACCCCGCATGAGACCAATACACCTGTACTCCACAATTAGTCTTGTTTTTTTTCGCATTTCACGTGTACTGCATGACTATCCCAGCACGTAAAGGCACGTGCACAAGAATTTACATGTGATCGCACATACTGGTATCCATAGGTCGGCAAATTCACTCATGAGTCGACTCACTCACACTCACTCAAAGTCAGACTGGGCCGTGAGCATGAGTCTGAGTGAGTCCGGGTGAGTAATAGTTTGGTGAGTTTGAGACCGAGTGAGTCCGGTTCAGGAAAATTTTCGTGAGTATTGAGTCCGTGTGAGTCCGGTTGAGGTAAATATTGGTGATCCTGAGTTAGAGTGAGCCCTAAGCGCGAAATATATTTCGTGAGTGAGTCTGAGTGACCTCCACCATTAATTGCCGACCTATGGTCCTATCTACTCAGCTTCATTATTACTATCAGCGTTATATCCGCTTAATTTTGGACTCAAATGTTTTCATAGATATTTCAACAATTCGCAACGTCATATTTTTTTATCCGAGGCGTGAATTAGGATAGGGGGGCGCCATGACCTTCACCTGCGAATTCTTTCAAGGGAACTACTTGATAAGTCCGCCTCGGTGGAGCAGTGGCAACGGTGCTCGGCTGCTGACCCGAAGGTCGCGGCTTCGATCCCGGCCGCGCTGGTCGCATTTCGATGGAAGCTAAATGGTAGAGGCCCGTGTACTGTGCGATGTCAGTGCACGTTAAAGAACACCTGATGGTCGAAATTTCCAGAGTCCTTCACTACGGCGTCTCTCATAATCATATCGTGGTTTTGGGACGTAATACCCCAGATATTATTATTATTAACTTCGTGATAAAGATATTTCGTGCGATGCGAGTATTTCATAGAATGGACCTTACTGGATTGAAACCACTGATAACTCGTATTTGAAGGCACAAGATGTAAAGGCATTGGCGTTAAAGAACATTGACACCAAGATTTGAAAAGCTAATTTTACGCTAAGGGACTCATGAATCGACTCACTCAGACTCAGGTGAAGCCGTGAGCCTGAGTCTGAGTGAGTCTGGCTGAGTAATATATCCGTGAGTTTGAGTCCGAGTGAGGGCAGTTGAAGAAACTTTTGGTGAGTTTGAGTCCGAGTCAGTCGTCAGAGCAATATATATTTCTTGAGTGAGTCTGAGTGAGTTCAAATTTTTTGCCGACCTACGCAGGTATCAAACGAGGGAAATACTAACCTTAGCACTTCCTTTCACATCTGCCTAATCTCTGCAGGTATGAGTTCACGGATGGTTGCCTCATCAAGTAATGCCCGCAAAATTCGTCCTCGTGGCATCACCTTATCAAATTATTGGTGTACATTCATATGACCTAAGAGTTAGTTCTACTTTAAAACAGAGATTTTGATCACATGATCATAAAATTCAATATAGCTGACAGAAAATTCATCTGTACGTAGGTCACTTGAAGTGATGCAGCGCAAAACGCGAATGTGGCAGACGAGCCTCGTGTACTTGGTCGACGTCGTTGTGTTCGCCACAAACTTCGACGAATACCTACGGCACCTTGAAGCTGTACTTCAAGCAATCAAGACCTCCGCACTTCATATTTACCGGCAGCGCAACCACACACACGGACAGAGAAAACGCCTGCCTTTAGGGCACTCACCCTAAAGCTAGAGAAGTGCCGCTCCGCGTACAAAAAGCGCAAAAGCGTTTGTTCTTGCGCCACGTTATCAGCAAGTCTGGCGTTCACCCCCACCGGCGAAAAACAGCTGCCATCGCCGCAATCCCGCACCCCACCTACAAAACGACCGCGCGCCGATTTCTCGGCGTGTGCGCCTTTTACAGACGCTTCATCAAAGAATTTTCACGGATCGCCAAGCCGCTAACGCACCTCACAAAATTCGAGGTGTAATTCAACTGGGAAATGGTGCAAGTCGAAGTAATTCAAGAATTTAGACGACGCTTGCAGATGACTCCCATATTTGCGCATTTCGACGAATACGCCGAAACAGAAGTGCACACCGACGCAAGCAGTGTAGGACTCAGCCTCATCCGTGTGGAGAGGACGGACGGACTGGAAAGGGTCATCAGTTATGCAAGATGGTTGCTATCCAACGCGGAAACGAACTGTTCCACAACAGAAAAGGAGTCTCTTGCCATAATCTGCACTGCATCCAAGTATCGCCCCTATCTCTACGGCAGGCCTTTCAAATTTGTGAGCGACCACCACGCCTTGTATTGGCTGGCTGTTTTGAAGGCTGCCTCGCACGGTCGAGCCTAACACACTAGGAAACCGACATTACCGTCGTTTGCAGGTCCGGAAGGAAACAGTCCGGCGCCGACTGCCTTTCTCGTTCCCCCTGTCGACCCAGTGCCATCGGATCACCGGGGATATCACTGCTGCTTCGGAACCATAAGTGCCGAAGACTTCACCAAACAACAACAAGCCGACCGGGAACAGAGGGGCCTTGTGGAATACCTGGAGGGCAGGAGCGCCATCGTTCCAAAAGTATTCAGGTGTGGACTGTCGTCATTTTTTTTTGAAAAATGACCACCCCTTAAAGAAGAACTTCGCTCCGGCCCGGGACAACTGCCATATCGTAGTACTATCGGCATTTTGGCCAGACATCCTGCAAGCACAGCACGACGACTCCACGGCTGGTCACTTCGAATTTTCCCGCACGCTCGCTATGGTGCAGGAAGTTTAACACTACTCACGCCTTGCCTCCGACATCGCTGTTACGTGAGGACATGAAGCGACTGTTAGCGACGCTAGACACTGCCTACAAGGCCAGCGCAGCTTCTGCAACCCATCGAGCACCCTCGCCGACCATTCTAGCGAATCGGTATGGACTTACAGTTACCGTTCCCGTCGACTGTCGAAAAGAAGTGGTGTAGAAAAGAGATTGATGGAGCTCGAAGGCGAAGAAGAAGAGGTGGCCAGGGGCATGCTGAATATTCTTTTACTCTCGTTCTGTCAACAATAAACCGAAGACGTATCGGTTCTGCGGTTTCTCTGGTCCTTCTGAAACATGGTGCCGTGACCAGGATACGCGAAGACAGACACGCAGACTTAAACCGCCTTCGCTACAATGGGTCGAAGAATGGAACAGAGGTGTCTGGCTTAACAGCGAATCGTTTGTAACGTACCTGCACAGGCAAGAGTTCTTTCAACACGCTTTTTAAGCATGAATAGAGAAGTTCTGTAGAAGAAGCGGAAGGCGCTTTGAGCAAATGTCACAACGCTTACGAGCGAAATATATAAAAAGATAGATGAAGACGCCAATCGAGCGCAACTAATGACGCGTTTCAACGAGATGAAGAGCGTGTCACAGACGTCAAACCGAGTTAACGAACACTTTGAATCGCTCGTCGAAGACGTAGACGCGGATGCAGAATTGGAAAGAGTTTTGCGATATGAGATGAAGATCGTTGCAGCAACGACAAAAGTAGAGAAACACTTACGAGAATAGGAGCAAGAGACGCAACTACAAGAATATTGACAGACCAGACGAGCAAAGTGCAACGTACTAACCACAATGCGGGGATGCAAGATCTTGTTATGATACCACGTCTTGAAATGATTAAGTTTGATGGCAAAAGAACATCGTGAACTAGATTTTGGCATCAGTTCGAGACATGGGTGCACAATAAATTTCACATGCCAAAGAGTAAGAAATTCAATTACCTTCTGGCGTGTCTCAGTCGGGAGGCTGCGTCTTTATTTGGAGGTCTACAGTTCTCTGATCAGAATTACGGACATGTAGTCGCTCTTGTGAGAGAAACGTTCGAACGACAAGATATTTTAGAGACATACAAGACTTAGCAAATGTGGATGCAGTGAAGCGTTCGAAAGGTGTAGATGGATTGAAGAAACGACTTCGAAAATTGCAAGTCAACACACGAACGTTGCAGTCAATTGGGAGTGGAAATGAATAGTTACACCACAGTAATAATTCTTGTCGTGAAATCAGCACTACTGGTGGACATGTGGATCGAAATGAAGATGAGAGGGATAGAGAGAGGTACCGACCACGGACCAGCAACGAATGAGTCGGACTCAACAGCAGCAGAGAGCTCGCGTAGTTTGAAATAAATTACAGAGTTTTTAAGTGTACATATAAGCAGCAGAAAACAAACACCCAAGGAAAAATACGATCGGAACCATTCACCAAACAGTGCGACGCGGACTAGAAGATCTACGCTCCGATGCACCTGGATGAGAAAAATGTGTTTTCTGTGAGATGACTTGGCATTACATGGAAGATTGCAGAAACATAACGATGGACAAGAAGAAAGAAGTGTTGCAGCGGGAGCGAAGGTGCTTCAGATGCACTAGACCACATTGTACTGCGAAGATATGCCGCGCTAAAGGAAGGCACTCAACATCCATCTGTCGACCACGTATACCTGGACGGTCAGTTGAACAGCCAAGCGGCGGTGGCGGACACGTACGTCGTCATCATCATCATCATCATCATCAGCCTGACTACGCCCATTGCAGGGCAAATGCCTCTGTCATGTTCCGCCAATCAACCCGGTCCTGTGCATTCTGCTGCCATATTATACCTGCAAACTTCTTCATCTGATCTGCCCACCTAATTTTCTGTCTCCCCCCCGCACGCGTTTGCCTTCTCTTGGAATACAGTCAGTTACCCTTAATGACCAGCGGTTATCTTGCCTACGTGCTACGTACCCGGCCCATGTCCATTTCTTCTTGATTTCAATTATTATATCCTTAGCAACCGTTTGTTCCCTGACCCACTGTTCTCTCGTCCTGTCTCTTAAGGCTACGCATATCATTTTCCTTTCCATCGCTCGCTGCGTCGTCCACAAGTTAAGTTCGACCCTCTTTAGCAGAATACCAGCCCAGCAATCGTGAGTGGGTCTGGACACCAATATGTCAACGTGGACCCTGTTAAAAAAATTGGGAGACCCTAAATCTTCGCCTTTAAGATGTGAACGCGATAGCGATACCGGGTACCTAGTGCGTACTTCAATCACTTAGTGCATACTACGTAATGGGTAGCATGCATTAAACCACGAGCAATTATGAGCGGGGAACGTTCTCGACTTGCTATGCACCCACTATGTGGTCTTAAGGGAATACGTACAGTAACGTGTGTGCCTTTTGTAATGGGTGAACGGCTTTGAACCGCGATGTCGTTATGCTATTCACATCTTGTGACTCCCGATGGCAATGTACGCTTGTACCACGCAATACAACTATGATATTGCATGTTGTATTGTGCCGCCTGTATACAGGACACGTCAGTTTGTAAAACATTAAAGATATTTTCACTGTATTTTCAATCAGAGGAAGTTATTTTCGATGTAATCCCAAGCAGAAGGGTGGCTAAGTGGTCGATCACCTGCTTGTCACGCAGACAGCCTGGTTTCGATCCTCATGCGGACCCGGAAATCTTTATTTTTTTGTTTTATTTGCATCTTGCTCGATTTTTCAGTCACGGACAAGATGATGATTTTTTTCGCTCACAACCAACAATGCCGACGCCGAATCCGACGCCGGAATTTCTGCGAAACGAGCACTTTATCGCTCTCTCTTTAAAACTTCTTCGGCGATACTCCGGGCCATACAAAGTGATTCTACGTCTAGGCGCTCTAGGTTTCGAGGTTATCCCGGATGGCATTACAAAGGTGCGCGACCTCAAGTCATCCATGCCGTGCGCCTCAAGCCGTATCACACACATTAGCACACCTGAATAATGTACTTTGTCCTTGATTATTTTACTTTCTTGATTGTACTTACACCTGATTGTGCTTTCTTGCTTCATGATTGTGCTTCCGTATTCTGTTAAAGCATCTGGGCGATGCCTATTCAGAGGAAGGCAATGCCGCACTTACTACCAACCCATTGCGCGTGTAGACACTGCCTGCCACAAACCACGCCAGAATATGTGGAACCATTCAAAATTTCAGCAAGATGGCAAGTTGGGCTAGTTGGTTGACGTTCATGTTTGAAAATTTAGTATAGCGCACCAAAACACACACACAAGACTCTGACTCTGTCTGCTTCTTCTTTGCAAGGGCTGACTTCTGGCCTTGTTGGTACGACATCTAAAGTGGTATAGCGCGGTTTTTTGAAACGGGACGAAGGGAAGGGTACACACACAAGCGCTTGTGTGTGTACCCTTCACTTCGTCCCGTTTCAAAAAACCGCGCTATACCACTTTAGCTGCTTCTTCTTGTGTGTGTTTTTTCGGTGCGCTTCAACCAAATTTTCTAACATTCCAAATTATTTTGGGATCGTGTAGAATGCTTGAGCGCGCAAACGCGAACAGCTGAGTTTAGTCTCGGACAAACACGGTCACCAGCGATGACACGCGCATGTTCGATGCCGCATTTGTCAATGCCGCCGCGCCTTGCCGCGGATCAGATTATCGACGGCCGACGCTCTTTTCGCCGCTATCAGGGCACAGTGTGCATTGCTATAGTTCGACGTTCCGTTTCCTGGCCAAAACATAAGCCAAATAGAGTTTCATCTTATATACGCCAACCGCTTCCTTCGTCAACCGCACGACACCGTGATAGTATGACCAATCTGAAACCTCCCGAATATGAAAAGACATCCTAATATTCAGAATGTACAGCGCCATCTGTCGATGATCTCGTCATCTCAATACGCCATGTCGTGTCCCCGTCATCGTTTCGGCGGATTGGAATGACCCCATCATCTCAATCCGCCAAAACGAAACCAGTCGCTTATCATAGCCTTTGTCGGTTCAAGTTGCTGATTAGCTTCGTTCTGCGGTGACTTCCCAATGCTTCGTGCGCTGTTCAGGCAACGAGGGAGCCCTCACAATGCCGGGAACAAGGTAGGACTAATCTTGACCGGATTTATCAGTTACATGAATGAAGAAAAGATCATACCGACGCGCACTTGTTTCGTCAACATGATCCACACCTTCGGAATAACCCGTCCGATGCTCTACCACTGAGCCACGGTGGCGGTCATCCCTCCGTCCACTTTATAGGGTATATGTGTGCATGTTAACGTGGGAGCGTCAGTCAGCGCCACTTGTTGCCATTACGGCGAGTTTGTAACAATCTTTTTGCCTCTTTGGAGTCACGTAGCACGTGGTCTCATTACAAGGTGGCAGCTGCCCAATAATCCCTCGTCTCTACATGAAGGCATCAAATTTGCCATTACGAGACCCTCGCTGTGAATGAAGGAAATAAGTGCAAATTTAATAACTGCTTTGCTTTGTTAAACAGAGTATTAATGTGAAATAACAGACAATGATGCCAAGGAAAGCATAGGGTATGTTATAACAAGTAATTGTAATGTCATTGTGAATAAAGAAATGGTGGTGAAAAGATAACTTACCACCGGCAGGGACCGAACCTGCGAGCTTCGAATAACGCGTCCGATTCTCTACCACTGAGCTACGGTGGCAGTTATCCCTCCGTCAACTTTATAGGATATATATGCACGTTTAAACGTGGGAGCCTCAGGCAGCGCCGCCTGTTGCCATTACGGTGAGTGGGGAACATTCTTTTTGCCTGTTTGATGTCCGTAGCGTGTCATCTTATTAAAAGCTGGCAGCTGACCAATAATCCCGCGCATACTACATGAAGGCATCAAGTTTGCCAATACGAGACCCTCCCAGTGAATGAAGGAAAGAAGTGTAAATCCAAGGGCTGGTTTGCCTTGTTAAAGCAACACACACACACACACACACGCACACGCACACACATACACACACACCTATATATATATATATATATATATATATATATATATATATATATATATATATATACATATATATATATATATATATATATATATATATATATATATATATATATATACATATATATATATATATATATATATATATATATATATATATATATATATATATATATATATATATATATATATATATATATATATATATATATATATATATATATATATATATATATGTATATATATATATATACAAAGAGGGACAACACTTCCGATGATCGAAAGCCTCCACATCATCAGTCCTCCCGTCTTTACCAGAAGTATAAAGTTCAGCCACACACCTCCAGAACTTATTTTTATACATTCTTTTTTGCAAAACTGACGACCAAATGGAATATTATTTGGTTGGCCGGAAGCCTGCAGGCTAATTTTATGAAAGTGTATGTATCCGCAATAGTGTCTTACAGGCGCTGCGCATAATGTGCGAAATAAAAAAAAGTTGTTTGCAAGGCCTCTAAATATTTGATCTATGCATTAGAAGATGCATAGATTGTTCCTCTTAATATTCAACAATTTCTCATTTGATTTGGCACTATGTGCTCTCGTAGGTTTGAAGTTTGAAGTTTATTTACAGTTTTGAGAATACATGACACATGAATTGTCATGGTGCCGGAGCAAAAAGGCGCGTTTATACACGCCTGAGTAGGCTCCTGGCACCACGAGTACAGCAGACAACAGCAGGGAAGGATAATCTTCATCCTTACACATTCCATATTTTCCTGTAGTGTAATTGCAACTCCTCCCCTATACATTACATATTGTTGCGTATGATCTTAAAATCTGAAGGCAATAGCTTCCAATCCTGTATTTTTCCTCGCAGCCATGTTTCACTAAATTAACTACATAGGGGTCGTAGAAACCTTACTAATGTTCTATATCGCCGACATTATAAATTGGGAGACATCGGGCATTAAGATTTATCAGTCGAAAGTCTGTTTCCTGTGAGGCGGTATTAGTACAATGGTCACTTGTGCTGTTGTAGAATTTGACTTTGTCACTTTGATTTTCCGGAATTGCCGCATCTTGACACTATTCTTGGAAAAATCCCACATGAGACACCGTTAGTTTGCCTACATTTTCGTTCAACGAAGACTTCCGGAGCAGCCGGGACTTACTCACTGTTTTTTTAACACGAAAGCGTTTTATGCCGAGGCCCACCAAAACTTTAGTGACGTATTTCTGTCACGGATATGTTGTTGATGAAATGGAAGCCACCAAATGAGAAAGAAAAAAAAATCACAGCATATCCATGGGGTGAATGATGATGAGTGGGCGAAGCTCCGGAGGTTCATGACTCTTCCGTGAAAATTCGCCCATTACATCATCATGAAAGACGTGAGAACCAGTGAACCAGCTTCCCGCACTCGCGCAGCCTCGGGATCTGCCCGCCTGTACGCGCGTTTCCTCGCCGCTTCTCGGGCTGTCACAGTTTCTGGATCTGCTTCTCGGCGTCGCCGAGCACCTTCTGCTTCGTGGGCTCGAACGTCGGGCTCCGTTTCCGGCGCCCCCATGCCTTCTTTGTCGCTCACCTTCTTCGTCCCTTATTGCGCGCTGACTGCCGAGCGAAAGAGGAAGCGCGCCAAGAGCGCCGCGCCACCCAGCGGTCTCTTATCACACTAGAGCACGCAGCGGAGCCGTCTGCTACGCATCGGAATGGAGCGAGCGCCGCAGCGCCATCTAGTGATCAATTCACGTACTGTCACAGCGCAGCGCCATCTAGGAACATTGTGAGAAGCAGCAGCGCCCATACACCTGAATGGAGCGAGCGCCGCAGGCTTTCATAATATATTCATCATATACAAGTACCGCCATCTAGCGGACATTCCAAGAACTAAACGAGAGGTGGAGGACGCACGACCCACGGCTTAAGAAGCTTCGCCCCTAAAAAAAACTTTTAGAAAAATGTTCTACCGCACGGACTCGAACCTCCGACTCCTTATCCCGCGACGGTAAGCGCCCGACGCTCTGCCGGCTGAGCTAAGGAGCAGACGGAGGACAAACTAGCAGCGTGCCTTATATCTCTCACACAATCTCTCTCGCTCGGTGCTCTCTGTTGGTGGTGGCGGATGGTGCCGCCGTCTGTTAGCGATGAAGAGAAGTAATGCGGCATGTCACTAGCACCTATAGAGAACGATTCGTCGACGACGCAGTTAAAGCGTGGCGTCGGAGATTGCACGCCGGTGCGCAGTCTCGGAGGTCATGGTGAAAGCGTCTCGATAGCAGCAACAAACACTGGACGCGGTAGCATTGGGGAGTCGTTCTAGACGTAGTTATGTGTCACTCTAGTTATGCTCTCCGCCTTTCGCTTCGTGTTAGCGTGTAACGGCTTGTTGTCGGAGTAGTGCACTTCCACATGCACTAACGGTGTTTCGTCGGCGACTCTTTTGAGTTCGATAACACCGTATTAAACTGGTGCAGTAAACGGTGCAAAAATGCAATGATGTCGACGGGCGAATGTGGTGCCTTGCTGGAGCGAGACGGAGGCCAGCGGGACGCGGAACTCCAGCGCGCGTTCGCGGCTCAAGCTCTGCCTCCCGTGTTGCTGAAGCGCAGTATGGTAATGTATGCAGGAGCACAGGCGTAGTTTACCGCATCCCTCGGGAACGCACGCCGTGCCGTTTCTCTCCATGAATCACGACGCTTTGAAGAAGTGCACAGTACCCGTGTTTATTACGTGCTTCTTGATGTCACATTTGCGCGCGATTTGTGACACTCTGTGTCCAGGAATAGGTTAAAAAGATTAATTACCGCAGTGGTCAAATCATGATCATCAGCGTTAGTCGTCGCGATGCGGATGTGCCACTAGGCGCCGACGTGGGTGCATCCACGTCAAACGGTGCAATAGCTGTAAAACAACAATAGACGTTGTACGAACTCTCATTATCACTACACGATAAGCACCACTTCTGTGAAGACACTTTTCACTTTCCTGTCATACCGATTCCTATGACTGAGAGATCAGCCATGTTTTTTTTTGTTTTTTTAATAATCGTTACCAACAGAAATACCACTTTAAGTTCGGCGTAATTTTCCAGCACCTTTTCATTTAACAGAGAGGCTCTTCTAGGCCGACGGTTTCATGCCCGGATGTCATCGTAGATCGTAGATCGCTGTGGGATGCACCCACAGAAAGTGACTAGGGGTATGTGCGAGTTCTGCCAAAACTCCCACCAGTCACTACTCTCAAAATTCACAACTATGCCCAGTATTGCATCCGCCGCTCCTCGCACTTCATTCAACCCCCTTCCTTGCACTTCATTCAACCTCACTGCATGCCACTTATCTGCGCATGCCGATGCAACGGGCGAAGCTATCTATCTATTCGTATCGCATGGTGGTCTACGCGGCAGATAACTCCTAAGGCATTCGATTTCTTGTTCAAGTAAGTGAGTGAATGGTTGACTCACGCATGCGCTACTTCATTGACAGGCCATGCCTCAATCATTAAACACAATTCTTTATTCCTGTGCCAGTACAGAACTGCGCATTCATCGAAGTTCATTCTGCACTTACACTCTCGCCACTATAATGAAATATTATATCGTGAGCCTCTGGTTAGCAATATCTTATGTTCCACTAACCCATGGTAAGCTCAGCCGCCGCTATGTCAAACGGAGAAATGGCCGCAGCTAAAAAGAACCTCAAAAAGCAGACGTATACGGCAATCAGCGAATTTCTCGGTGTGTTTTACGAAATAAATGTCGGTCCGTTTCCTTTCTATTACTCTCTCATACATTTCGTGCAAAGCGGCACAAATTTTACCTATCTTATTAACAACCGCAAAAACAACCTCAACACCGTATCTACTTTAAACTTTCTTTAGCTTGTGAGATACGCAATGAGTGTATGAAAGATCCTTAACAAGCACGAAAGAAGCACAGGGACGAAGAAGAGATCCATACAGGACAGGCGCTTTCTAACAACGAGTTTATTAATGGAAAACTCAATCTTCTGATGCAAGCAGAACTGCGAAATGTACTTGGACACATCAGCGCACAGTGAAACACGTGAAATGACACGTGAAATGACAGTTGCGATGCCTTTTTGTGTGATGTGTGTCTGATGTGGAAATGCAAGGATGACTTGCCCAGCCATGTCTGTCCTGTGAAATGAAACATGCTTGTACGTTTTTTTCTAGATTGAATATATGAACAGCGCAACAAAGACTGAAGAAGGTAACAACACACAGCGCTGACTTTCAACAATGATTCAACACTGACGCTTCATAGTTTCCCTAGATGTTTTGGTTACAATGTTTCAGCAGAGTGTCAGGGTCGTCAGTGAGGGAGCTGCACTCACGTTCGCTGAATGAAAGGCGAGGTGTGTGCCAGGACGTCTTTTTAAACTGGTCATGTGTTCTCTTAATCTTGTATTCACACCTGCCAATCTGACCTACATACACGTGCCACACTGGGTATCTTACGCACAATCTTATTGTTGCATCACACATACTTGTTTCTGTGTACTACGGTGCAGTGTGTACCACTTTGAGCATTTTCAAGTGTTGGCCTTACTCTAGAGCACCCACTGCCAATTTTGTTTTTTGCTGAAAATAGTACTTTTACGCCATATTTGCTTCCAACTTCTCTTAAATCTATGAGGAAGGCTCTGTGCAGTCGCGCTGAATATGAGTTGCAACACGCTGTCTGTACTCAAAATGGCGACGACACTGCAAATCAGCACCTAAATAGAAGAAAATTGGTGAATTGAACTTTTTCAGTCAGCTGCAGTTTCTGAACCAATTCAACGTTTGTTGGTTTCATTGTTCAGGCTTGGGGTCACATTAACCACAGCCAGCGTGTTGCAACACATACTGAGCGCGACTATATGTACGGAACCACAGACACCTTTTTGGAAGCCTCGTACGAACAGATTGTGAATAATCTTAAGCATGAAAAGAAACCAGCAAGTAAAATGGACAGACAGAATGATTCCTTTTCAAAAGTGTACGCGGCCTACTCGATGACCATGGCCTATCCGTCTACGTTAAAATAGCACGCTCGGCACTTCCACCGTCTATTTTCTCTGCCACAAAGTTTCGTCGGAGGGAACTCGACTCTTGCCTGACCGCATTTCAGACTTGCAGAACTAACCCTCACCCACCAACGCTAAAGAACTTCCCCCTATCCTCGGCATGAGGAACTTTTGCAGACCTTTCTTCCCGCACGCCGCCGAAATCTAGCCTCCCCTTATCGATGGGTTGGCTGACCTATGAGAACCAATCCGTCCCATGAACACCGATTTAAGTGAAAATTTTCGAAGAATGCATAGCAGCTATCTGCAACGCCACGCTTCTCACCCACCCCGTGCCAGGTGCTCCCTTTGGAATCTTCACGGATGTCTCTAGCTTCGCCGTCGGCGCCGCCCTCATGCAAAGCGTAGGCAACACCTGGCAGCCCTTGGAGTTCTTTGCCAAGAAAGTTTTCGCTCGGAAAACGACCTCTCCTGCGACCAGTTCCTCCGATGAAACCACGCACCCACCCCGACGAGTTTGCCATCTTACTACGGAGAACTGCAGGTGATTTACGAAGCAGTACAACATTTTCGCCACATTATCGAAGCACAGCGACGCGCTATCTTTACCGACCACAAGCCTCTAACCTACGCCTTCTCTCAGTGCCACGACAAACACACGCCGGTCCAAGAAAATCTGCTCTCGTTCATTGCCCAGTTTATCGCCGTCATTGAACATGTCAGCGGGAAAGACGACCTGGTCGCCAACGCATTTTATTCGTGGCAGCTATCACCTATTCGCAGATAAGACCTGACTTCCTCACCGAGGTTCGGCCAACAGACGCTGAACTCGAAGAACTTATTAAGGGCGGGCCGTTTCTACAGTTGCAGCATCTCCCTATAGCTGGGTCGACGACCACTCTATACTGCGACATATCGACAGGACAAACCAGGTCCTATGTGCCCCGATCATAACGCCATGGCCTTTTCAACCAGCTGCACAATCTCAGCCATCCAGGCATACGCGCCTCTACACGCCTCGTGGTTGACCGCTGTCTTGCCCTGCACAGAGCGCGATTGCTGCACTTGGACACCCTCCTGAATTCAATTCGAACGCGCTAAAGTCACCAGGCAGCGCTAAGGCATCAGCGTTAGGAGCATTCTCTACACTCTTCGATCGGTTTCAGCAAGTCCGCCTTGACATCATAGGACCCTTCCCCCCAGCTGGACTCTTCGGTACTGTCTCACCGCTATCAATTGGTATACTCGATATCCTGTAGCATGGGCCGTCGAAGGAATCACCGCAGAAGTCGCCTCAGCCTCCTTCAACGGCTGGATTGTTCGTTTCGGCGCTCCTCGCCGCCTCACCATCGACCAAGGACGACAGTTCGAATGGCACATTTTCAGGCTCCTCGTGCTCACCATCGGGTTTTGCCGCTTGAGGACCACTAGTTACTACCCCTTGCGTCAACGGGATGGCGTAGTGCTTTCATCGACACTTCAAAGCAGCCATCATGTGCCACCCTGACTCAACCGGCCTCAGGTCATCCCAGCCGTGATCCTAAGTCTCCGCGCCACCTTCAAGCCGGACATTCAGGCTACACCCGCAGAGCTCATCTACTGGGAACCACTCCGTCTCCCAGAAGAATTTCTCGCTGCACGGCCACGCAACACCGCGACGCCAGATCACATCGACATCTTCGCCCGACTCCAACGCATCATCGCCGCCCTACACCCGTCACCAGCTGCTCACCACTGTGAGCCTACAGCTTTCCTCTTCAAGGAGCTAACAACGTGCACGCGCAGTTTCCTCCCCGGCGACACCATCTGCAGGCCTTTCAACCCACCCTCACAGCGGACCTTACCCCGTCATCCATCGCGACGAAAAGAACTGCACCCTGCGCTTGAACGCAAACGATATTCGCGTTTCGACTGATCGGCTGAAGCCAGCTTATACCACTTCCGACAAACCGGGAAGTTACAGTCCATCCACAGGCGTCTATCCACAACCGCCGACGTCGACGCCCGCTTCTGTCACGACGCGCTATTGACGTCTGGTAAGTTTTCTAGATTTCTACAAGTCCTGAGGGCTCTCCACTCCCGTGAAGGCGGGGGGGGGGGGTGACGGCCTACTCGGTGCATAAATCGGCGCAGCCTCCGACTCGTCATCTTCTTGCCCGGCGTGATTTGCTGCACGCTGTACAGCGTCTCCGATAAGCGACAGCGCCACCGCTGCGTCCCTGGGCGATTACGTCATCGGTGGTGGCTACGAAACCAAACTACATAGCTTGCAAGAGGTCACTGTTGCTCCGCTACCTCTGACGAGCATAGCGTCACAATGCTGACCCGATGCTGCTGCTAGTTGAAAAACGGTTGTTTACGTTATATTTTTGTTGGGATTCCTCCTTCCGTCGACACAGCATCCCACAACTAAATAGGCCATCTACATTCTAGTACTTCAATTTGTACGTGCATTTGAGCTGTGCGGATTGGCAATTAAGATGTGGGTGTTCATTTATGCCACTTTGTATTACACTTCGCTTCTCGTTCATTTTTTAGATGCGAAGCATATTATGCTCGGGGCCTTATCTGTCCCTCCCTCCGGCGTCATGCTTCCGGTCACTTTCATGAAGTAGGGAAGCACCCACTATGCGAACGAAAACACTGTCGTACAATAAAGACGTCAACCACCACCACAGTCACCAGAGTCATGGCCGAGAGCAGAGAGTGGCAGCTTAGCAATGGCGCCTGCGTCCCACACCCCCACAGCGCATGCGCGTCCCCTCCCCCTCTCTCTCCTCTCCTACGCTCCCCCCCTTTCTCTCCTCTAGGAATTCTGTACGGAGCGGAGCGCTCGACAGGTGGTGCGAAAGCTGCGTACTCCGCTGGGGCGCCCCGGTAGTTCCGCGGTATGAAAACCACTGAGCGCGCGCTCCTCATTCTCTCTCCTGTGCAGCGCCGCGATAAGCGCCCGGGCCGCTGCCGCAAAACGGGGAGTGGCGTTGTTTCGCCTGCTCAAGCTAACCATCTCCCCACTGCTTCGCATCCACACCTGGTTCCCTTTAGCGCGAGATGGTCAAGTTTTCGAGATTTTCTTCGTCTGCGACGTTGGGCAGCATGGCGTCGAGCGTCGTTGCCGGATTCTTTCCGTAGAACAAGTTGTACGGCGTCATCTGTGTGGTCTGCTGCATGACCGTGTTGTAAGCGAAGGTCACGTACGCAAGGATGACGTCCCACGTGGTGTGTTCGACGTCGACGTACATGGCCAGCATGTCGGCGATAGCCTTTTAACCTTCAGTGAACTGAAAAATCAAATAAGCGTTAACAGGGAGACATCTTGTCTGTGTGTTTGTAAGTGTTGTCTCTTCCGTGATCGATGATATTTGATCTTTATTGAAACAGAGTACTGTCGGTTCTATGCACTTATCTGCTAGAAAGTGATCACCAGAACAAAGCTGGAAATTGGAATTTCTTTTGAAAACCTGCAGTATGATTACCATATGTTTAAGTGCGGAATAAACTTCTGTTTATCTTAGCCTTTCTACGCTGATTATCCCTGCTTCTACCCTAACGGCGAAAGCCTGCGTAACAAGCTTTAATTTACATGCTCAAAAATCCACCTTATCTTTTAGTGCGCAGTATACCCGAAACCTTTGTCGTGTGGGTCGGCCCATTCTTCAATGGGACGCTGTATTTTGCGCAACCGTGCTTTCTATTGTGCAGCGTGGCGAGACCGCCGGCACTGGGTGACAATCGATGACCTTCTATTCCATAAAGTAAGCAGATATCTGTCGCGTTCTCGATGGTCAGAAGGAAACCGTAGGTTGTTGTTGGGTTTCCAGTTTCCTGCTCTTAGCTGCGATACCAGATGGTTAATGTTGTTGGGTGGAGGCTGCCGCTGTAGTAACTCGCAGTATTTGTCGCAATGTGTGATGTGGCCTAGCAATGTAGTGGCGTGTTACGTCAACATATTGGTGTGGCCTTTGCGAAAAGTTACCGAAAAGAGATTACCTGCCAAGCAATCGTCCACCACCTCCCATTGAAATAGCTGTGGACGAATGCTCTAGGTATGTTGAGGTGACGTGTCTGCTTGGTGAACTGTCTAAACCAGCCTCGTGAGTGTTTAGCAAGTATTGAGAAATATCGTCTCGTGCATCGAGGCATCCTGCATGATGCGCCTGGCGCGCGGGCTGTGCTTGTATCTCCAGGCGACATGTTGAGAGTTTAAGTTCCTACATGATAGCATGCTGTCTTGTGGATAAAGCATCTTAGAGTGGGAAATGAAGCTGCGATGAGCCGGCGCGTTATTGACTTTATTCCTTATGTTTTCTGGAAGCACGTATACGCAGAAGATGAAGATTGTACGCTGTGATGAGACTTCCAACAGGCAACGTTAGTTGTAGTGCTGAACAACGTTTGCGAATCTAACAACACGTGTGTCGTTACCCGTTGCACTACAATGCTGTCTTCGTAGGTGCAGCTACGTTTTTGAGTGAGGCGTAGTCGTCATAGCCCAATATTTTCAACTCAGGGCCGCTGACGTCTAGAAAGCCAATGAACAATGAACTGGTGTGGTCTCGCTTGTTGGAGAACCGAGTGTTCATTTCAACCCTCCTGCTATGAAGCGAACGGCAATTACACCACAGGACAGTTGTCCACGGCGATAATTTTGAAAAGCTAACTATGATAAGGCTTTATTGCGTGAGGAGCACTAGAATTTCATGGTAACAGAGGTGGGCGGATAACATGTGCTCCTGCGGTTGTCAGCGAAGTTGAGCCGAGGGGAACCATGCCGGAATGGATCACACGCTCCATGATGGTATGGACACATTTTTGAATGGCCCCGTTAATAAGCTGTTCAACTCTTTCATGGATCGACTTAGAGTGTCGTTGTTGCGGCAACATATGGATGATGTCTTGGGGGTGGGAACCTCATTGACTGAGCAGCATACTTTCGAGGATGATCCGCCCGTCCACCCGAGGCTAGCTGCGGCGCGTACGATGTAAGTGTTGAGCATGAGGAATGCGGAATACAACTGCTAGAACCGATCGTTAGGAGCAATCATGTCGACGTAGAAAAAAATGTGGAGAAAAACACAAGAATCACAACATATTTCCAAAAAGTGGAACACAGAATACCTAAAGGAACTATGAAAGCACTTTAAAGCAAGTAAGCAAGCAACGAGAGTGAACAGAGTCGATATCATATTAGTCGGTTCACGCATTCCTAGATGACTCTGGAATATGGCTAATGTAATGGAATTTATTCACGAATTGGCAGAAAAACGCGCTCCTGCCTTTCGAAAACTAAAGGATAGCTAATTCCAATGCGTGTACAACAAACTTGAAGGCTGGTGAAACTGACGATAAGAAAAGTTTATTCCAACTGGGAGCAATTAAAACTCGCCGAAGACAAGAAAAAGGCGAAGGCAGCGCTCATAGAATTGTACACGCAGCAGTATGAAGCAATAAAGCAAATGAGGAATCTGGGTTTCGTTTGCATCGAACCCAGTTATCTCGTCTCGTTCCGGCAGCACCCGAAGCTAACCTTCACGCTCCTGTTGCAAAACCAGAACCGTCTTAATAACACCTGGATGACTAGGAGTCACTTTTGAATTCAAGACAGGCATTCAATTTCAGGATATTAAACTTAGTTTCACGAAACACCGCCTGTGCCGGAGGTGTAACTCCAGCGCAGAATAGGTAATTTGGTGTATGACGGCGCACGCTCTAAACTTATAAAGACAGGAATAGTTATCAGGCGCCTCAATTCAGCTTTGATTAAGTCATGCGAGGACCGTCTCCGTACGGGAGTCAAATCAGATTAAGAAACTTACACTCTATTTTCTCCCTCCGCAATCACGAGTGCGTGCGAAAGACTATTACAGAAGGGCCAACGTGGTGATAAACTGCTCGAGCCGAAATAATAGATGGGTACGCATGTAATAACCTAAAAGAATGTCACAGCAGTATATAGTGTGCACATACCGTTTTCCGCTTCATGAAAATTGGCCATGATTTGCCCTTTGATGCCGAATGAGCATCCCTAAGAAGCACGCCACGCGATATGCCGAGTGTGTCAGCAACGTGGTTTAAGCACTCGCCTGAGCTCTGGCCGAATGTATATTGGCCAACCAAGCGGGTGTTCAACGATCATGCTGGGAGCTCAGATTGGCGTTCAGCAGCAACATAGGCGGGCACTCGGCAGACCACAGCAAGCGTATCTTTGTAAAAATTTCAACTGCGCTAGAGACGAGACACCAGAAACGAAGTGGACAGGATGATCGCAGTCCTGTCCACCTCGTTTGTGGTGTCTCGTCTCTAGCCCAGTTCAATTTTTTTACAAAGTTATGTCTTACCAACTAGCCCCCCAACATACGCCATACTTCAGCGAAAGCACGTTTTCAACAAGAGCAAGCACCTGCAATAAAGGGAATATAATGCTGGCTTTCCTAATAAAAAGGGCAGACATTCAGTGCCCCGTCACTAGATTCATGTCAGAAAGAAGCGATACTTTTAAACGCAGCGTGTGGACATGCAGAGTTTAGGTACTCTGCTACCCCTTTTGCTTCTTACTCAGCTTGGTAATCCAATATACACCAGTTCATGTGTGTTGGCACCAATTCATGTGTGTTCGTCAGAAAGAAGCGATACTTTTAAACGCAGTGCGTGGACATGCAGAGTTTAGGTACTCTGCTACCCCTTTTGCTTCTTACTCAGCTTGGTCATCCAATATACACCAGTTCATGTGTGTTGGCATGATTTTAGAGCCCGAGTCAACGTCCACCTTGGAGGAACAGTGGCTACGGTGCTCGGCTGCTGACCCAAAGGTCGTGGGTTAGATGCCGGCCGCGACAGTTATATTTCTATGGAGGCGAAATGGTAGATGCCCGTGTACTGGGCGATGTCAGTGCACGTTAAAGTCACCAGACGATCAAAATTCCGTGAGCCCACCACTACATTGTCTGTCATAATGAAATCCTGCTTTTGGGATGTAGAACCACACATAATATTACAGTGAATACTGTTATCAGATCACAATGGCAGTGGGGTAGTTGCCTGCCGCCGCCCGTAACCGCTTTCGCGGGAAATGAGAAGAAAATGAAACCAGAAAAAAACGTGTAGGAACGTCGGCCACTCTTACTATGATCCTCAACAGAGCCTGAGTACGTCCAACTACGGTTAATGTTCCATGCCCTTAACCTTGCTTTCAAGATCCAATGATGGTGTCAACCTCGGCGCCAGACACCACCGGTGTGTTATTTGCTCCCACCCAGCACTTACCGAGCCATTGGTAAGCAGCCACTCTGGGCTCTCAGCCACGGCTCTGGTGACAGTTATGGCGTTTGGGCCCTTATATATACTAAAAGAAAGCTATTATAAGATGACAACAAAAGTCGATAATGGCGCCGTAGTTGGCCGCTACTGGTGTCGGTGCCGCCGGTGTCCATAACCGCTCTCGCGCGAAATCAGAAAAAAAAATAATGCAGAAAAATGTCTCCAGCAACGGACGGCATTCGAACCCTGGCTCTCTGCGTGACAGTCGAATAATCTACCTCGGACTCACGCCGGTGCTTTAAACTCATTCGCAAAAACGCCCTCTACAAGTGCCATGTCGGCGAAGCAGTTGTGTTAACATATGTAATAATGCGTCGTTGTAGAATAAAATAACCAGGTGTCATACAATACGAATTACAGAATAGGTCCCTGATTGCATTCAACACATTACAAAAGGCTCAGTTATAATTCGTCACCGTCATCAGTTACAGCACAGAGTGTACATAATACGTTACAGATGTGCAGAGGGTACTACGCTTCTCAGCAGATTGACGAATAATGACATAGCAGAGGCTTCCCTACTTCATGAAAGTTACGATGATTTGGGGGGTGGCGGGTATCTTGCAAGTGTACTTGTGCTAGTTGCGCCAAGAGAGTCTACAACGGGCTCTAGAAAGGCCGCTCTTTCAGCTTTCACTGTGACTGGGCTGCGTGTTCCGTGCAGGCCTGGCGATAATATTAGTATAACTCGAGTCAGTGCAGTTTCCGGCGCATGCGTTGATTCTGTTTCATTGACTATTGCTGCAGTGTTAGTTATATCATGTTTGTATTTCTATTATCAAATTAGCTTGTTGGGCATCCTATAAAAATCAACGTGGTTTATGGTTGGAAGTTGGTGCCCGTGCCCGTCAGTCATGTCTTCACTTTGTCACCATCATCTTTGTGTCTTACCAATTTTTTCTAATGAACAACCTGCTCAGGAGCACGCCCTGTTAATAATACATTTCGGTGACTCAGGAAAGGTTCGCTGCAATCTACATTTATAGCGCAACCAGCCATATTTTATAACCACCACAGGACAGAAGCTGCAATAGGTGGTGAACGCCCTCAAGACGCTGAACAAAATACTTCCGTCAACACAACCGCAACCCGTCAACAAAACCGCAATCTGAGGTACAGTGCACAACAAAACAGTAGATACCTAGCAGGCACAGTCGATCGGAACACCAGTGCTTATTGTATAACACTTTGAGAAGGTTCAGTGTTCTAGTTGCCTTAGTTTTGAGTGCGTTTATCTAGGAAGAACAGTTGTGTTTTCCGTTATATGTTACTTACAGGAATTCATGTTCTTGTTTTACTGTACCTCGTCATTGTTTAAACTTTGTAAGTTCCTCTATATTATTGGCGCAAAAGTATAAAAACTGAATGTGCTATATACGTAAAAGCGACAAAGAAATAACATAGAACAAATTTCATCAAAACCAAGCCAGTACTTTGCTGGAAGAAAGTGGGACTGGTGTGCCCCACTGTGTCCCGAACGTACCTTCATGCGGTCATTTCACCGAGCATTTGGGGTGAGACGGCCGCATCAGGTGCCGCAGAGGAGCACTTCGGATGTTGTGCAGAGAAAAGTTTTGCGCCCCTCGATTACAGCAGCGGAACAGCGCCTGAAGATTCGCCTTACAAGCATTCATACGCGTGTGGCCTGCTCTTGTGAATCTTGCTTCATCACACACGCAGAGCATTCATTGTCAATTTTGTTGACCCTTCTTCCGCTGTTGTATTGATTGAATACTAATGTCATTCCTGAATATGTGCCCACTTTTCAAGAAGTATATAATACGACGGAAACCATTCACTTGCACCGTTAAAAAACTCTTAACGCTAGGTGTATCGCGCGTCACAATATTGCCCCGCGTATTAGATGCGAAGCAGCTATTTGACTAGGCTGTGTAACGCTGTCCCTCCGTGTGTACGGACGAACGCGCCGCAACGCGCGCCCCTCGCCGTAGGTGTTGGAGCGGTGCCAAGTGGGTCACGCCGCAGGTGCGCGTTGACGTCACGCTCCCCTCGCAGTGCGCGCTGACGTCACTCTCTCTCCCGCCTGCCGCGCGCTCGCCGGAGCGCCCGCAGCCTAAACTGGGGCCGATCGCCTCGCCCGTATCCGGGAAGCTAAGGGCAACAACCGATAGAGGTGCGGTAGCTGTACGACGAAATGACGAAGATCCTCCGCGGCCGCCGACGACGACAACGCGACGAAACCTGCAGAACACGACACGAAGCAGACGAAGCCCTGCCTCCGAAACGTCGCGGACCGAGGAAGACGTGACAAGGCAACATGGAAGCAGCGCAACAAATTGACGCAGCCGTGACCCGACGCCACGGCCTAACTGCAACGCGAGACGACGAACTAGCGACTTCGACGTTCTTACCGACGGGCACAGCGTGACAGCCCTCGTCGACACCGGAGCCGACTATTCTGTCATCAGTGGACAGTTCGCCAGGAAGTTGAAGAAAGTCAAGACCATGTGGGAAGGCCCTGAGATCGGGACAGCTGGAGGGCACCTTCTAACGCCGGCGGGAACCTGCACAGCGAGATATTAGAACCGGATTCGTAGTACTACAGCGGGTCTCGAGAAATGTCATCCTTGTTATGGACTTCTTGGGCCTTCATGGGGCAGTCATCGATCTGCGATCCAAGTCGATAACGTTATCCGCAGAAAAAGCACTACCGCCGCACACGCCGCCAGAAAAACACGCCTTGAATGTGCTAAACGACCAAGTCACCATTCCCCCCTCGCTCCAGCGTCAGCATTTCCGTCGGCACTCAGCAATCGACAGACCAGCACGGCGTCGTTGAAGGCGACTAGCAACTGTTGATCAACCGCGAAATTGTCGTCGCCAGAGGAATAGCCATGCTGCGAGAAGGGAAAGCGAAAGTGATGCTCACGAACTTCAGCAACGAGTATAAGCACGTGAGCAAAGGCACGAAGGTTGCCTATATCGAAGATATAAGCAAGAACAGCTCAAAGTACTGCTCCTGTAATACAAGGACTGCTTTTCATCATCGTCAAAAAGTCAGCAGACAACGGTCGCAAAACATGGCATCATAACCGAAGATAGTGCCTGGCCACTTCGTCAGAGCCCGTACAGAGTTTCGACGCGGAACACCAGGCCATAAAGACGGGACGACATCGTTCAGCCTTCAAAGAGTCCGTGGGCGTCACGTGTGGTGTTAATGAAGAAGAACGATGAAACCCTACGTTTCTGCGTCGATTATCATCGCCTGAACAAAATCACGAGAAGTCAAGTCAAGACCGCGAGAAGTCAAGTTTATTTCAAAGCTCGCGCGAGCCCCAGCGATAACGCTGGAAAGTTCGATGTTTGATGTATAAAAGACGGCGCGTTCAATTGGCGACCAATTCATCGACGGCCGATGCTCTGTTCGCCGCTATCGGTGAACATAGTTTCTATTTCCGCATTTTGACTTTCCGTTTCTCAGCCGCAAGTTCGGCCAAACAAAGAGCTTCACCTTGGACACGCCGCCTGCTGCGTTCGTCCACGTCACAAACACCTGACAATATTTTGTGGTGCTTGGTGTCCTTTTCGACTGATGTTCAAGATGGAAATTATGTCGCTGAACTTAAACGGGAAGTTGAGTATCTGAAACGTGAGTTCCGTAAACATCTAGAAATGATGCAAAGTGTCGAACTCGCTGATAATTTTGAAGCACTTAGAGAGAATGTGAAGGAGTTAGGAAAAATGCCGACCTAGTAACAGCCCAAGACCCTCTTTTACAAGTAATTGAGAAACGAAATTTCTCGGAACTCATTGCAGATGGTGACACAGGATTAATATTCCAGAAATAACAATATTAAAGCTATGGGTTTTCTTTGTTCGCACAATGAGAACTTTGGGAATATTCTGGAGAAAGCAGGTGAAGTGCTCGGCGTGGCAATAAGTGAGCAGGATATCGATACTTCCTGTGGCATTCACGTGCGGAACTCTGATGGACGGGGCGTGACCGCCGCTGCAGCTTAGTTGGTAGAGCATGGGACGTGTTATTCGAAGGTCGCAGGCTTGGTCCCTGACAGTTACATTTTCGTCCAGTTTTTTCCTTCACAGTTACTACCGTGAAGTACTACTAATAACAATCCCTATACTTTTTTGGCATCATTGTCTGTTCTCATTAAAATCAGGAGACATTAGTATCTTGCCAAATTCTGTAAAAAAGGCGGATGACACCAGCCTTTCCTTCATCTTCTAGAGCTGATCTTTTATCAAAATGGGCTAACAAAGTCCTTCATAAGCTATCTTTGTGGAGCAAGGTATATCCCTTACAGCATAATCCCTCAAAAAACAAAAGCTGCTTTTTTGCGCGAATTCAAAACATAGAAATCCTTAAGGTGGTAATTTGGGATTGTTGGTACATGTACTTATGGGACACTACAGCGCAAAAAGATATACGCGACGGACGGAAGGGGCACAAACGACGACAACAAACGCTGAAATCGTGATCTAAACGTAACCTATCGATCAGATTGAGTGGAGGTCCCGGCTGCTGAGAGAGAACTTGCAGTAATTTCCTGATTTCCCTGATTGGGATATTACGTCGGTGGCTGGAAAGCTGTTAAAGGAAATTAACGGCAAAAAAGAAGCTAAAAGTGACCAACCGGCTATCGACAAAGGAAGACCAATAGTTCTGCCATATGATCCACATGGTTTCACATGAACTATAAAAGATTGCAAATCACAGAACGACGATCTAGTTTTCCAGGCTCCGGAAAAACTTATTTGAATGTGTTGAAGGGTAAACGGCTGCAAGAAAACAAAGCCGAAGTAATAACTGCGGTATCAACCATGATAGAAAGTCTGTGGATTTCAATATGGTAGTAGTTTACAACATTCCCTTGACTTGCGGTAGGAGATAAGTCGGACAGACAGAAAGACGTTTAAACACAAGATTAAGAGAGCTTCGAAATAATTGTAAACGAATAACATATCCGTGCAATATGGTAGCACATGTATCGCAGTGTCAATGTACGCCGCGTCTCGAGAAACTCACAATCTTGTCACAGGTTCATGATAAAATGGAACGCGTCATAACCGAATCTTATGTGATGACACAGGTACATGTCGACGAATGTATCAGTGCAACATACATTAATGTTTTCTCAAAAGGAATTCACTTGATAAAAACAACTTACCTTTTATGATACGCATATACGTGTGAATATTCTTATCTTTCCGCAGGTTTTCTTCGCGATGCCTTCCTTTGTATATATATGGGAAGAAAATGTCTGGAAATAAAATAGTTCTTATTCTGCCACCTGTGTTTGTGTCCATCCCTGTACGAGAAAAAGCGCGACTACCCAATATGCAATACGAATTGCTGCAGCTGCTCTTATTTTCTAATCGCATTTTTTTCAAGAATTGCCGCAGCTTCGATAATCAGCCTTCTTTGCTGACTTGATCTTTAACGATAACAGTAGTGCTACCAAAGTCGTTCCACGCATCAATGTCCTAAGTAGAGCCCCACACGGAACATGCTGCGCCAAAAAGCCATCGTTACCTCCTCCTCTTTTTAGATGTGCTCTAGCAGACGCACGTGGGCTCATCTTCCTGTCGGCCCCATGTATGCCCTACCAAGTGAAAGGAATATGTCATAGACCGCGTGTTTTATATGCTTAATATGGCGGCCTCCTTCTTATTTACGGGACAGTTTAGCTTACGTAACTTCAACAGTTTAGTTAAAGCATTGAGATGGACTAGTTGGTGTTGATTGACTGATTCCATAATTGCTAGCGAACACGCACAAAGGACGACATAGAAAGAAACGCGCTTGTCCTTTAGCGCTTGTCCTGTTTCTTTCTATGTCGTCCTTTGTGCGTGTTCGCTACCAATTATGGAAGCATTCAACAGTTTGTTGGGAGCGAAAAAAAAACCATCACCTCTGATTCCTCACCGATTTGTTTTATTCGGTGCAAAATGTGATGGACATATGGGATTACCACGACTTATCGTTTAAGTCGTTCTTGTGCATCTCCTTTGTTTCCATGTGGATTTTTACTTTTTTCAACATTCTTTCCGCTACAGAAACCAGCAATTCATTCGAGAATTTATGCTTTTTGAGGCCTCGACAGTTGCGCGGAAGAGCCCTTTTTGACTATTTTGATGACACGACTTCTTGATGGCATTGCAAAAAGAAGTGTGTGCGATAGCTGTTTTTTTTACTTTACGATGAGATGAACGGAAAGGTAGAAGTGACCTCATGGCGCATGATATATAACACCAGCAAACATGACACGCTGAAAACGTAAATTTTATGTCTCGGAACAAGATCACACCTCCAGCGGAAGCTCATGAGTTAGGATCCATGGATTTTCTTTGGAAGTTACAGATCTTCTTACGTAGAATTTTCAGCAGGGAAAGTAGCCACTGTTATGGCCTTGAAATTTACAGGAGATTGCGGAGAAGACACAGCAGCAGCCACAACAGCAGCAAAACTTGCAGTTATTTCATACCTTCCTGTTGCAGTGCGTGTCTGAAAAAATAATGCTAAGGAGGATAGCAACAAAATGGTTACGTGAACTCCTAAAACTGCGTAGTCTACGAGGGAAACTATGTCGCATTCCTTAACTTTCGAGGATGGGCGCACCTATCAAGCGCCCCCCTACTCCGACTTATGGTACGTGTAGGTGTTTTTGATGATCAGGTTAAAAACTGTCGTCATTGAACAGAGTAAATAATGCACCTCTCTATACATTCTAAAGCTTGGCACAATTTGTTCGTCAATAAGATAGATGTGATTATTAGAGCTTAATGCGCTTGCATTTAAAATGCGCACAAAAATGGCAATGGAGCATTCTCATCAACTTTTCTGATTTATTATTAGCATGGCTTAAGACAAAATGGCAGAAGCAGAACGCTTTCTCCACGTCAAATACAATGTTCTCGTTAAGTGAATACTGCAATTTAAAAATCTACTAAGGCGGTCAAAATTCAATAACGTTTCTAAAGTTGTCAGCAACAATGTTTTGTGGGCAGCCCAATTTTTCTATGCTAAATGATGTATCCTGGTAATGTCCCTGTTATGATAGAAAATTGGCAGGTCTTATTTTCAGAATGCCTAGACACGATTGCCACTGTGTAGACAACGTTCTCAAATAATTTATATACCACTCGAAGTGCAATTATGCGGAACAACTTTTATTTGAATTTTCTGACAGACACCCAAGAATTTCACATGAAACTGACAAGAATAATAAATAAGATAGAGAAATATACCTGCATAAGGTTCATCGTAACGAATGAAAATCATAAGAAATATGTACTCTTCAAATTTGTGTAAGTAAATGCGTTGAGTGTTTCCTGCAAGAACTGGACAAGAGGCAAGATTTTCTCTATCATATAAATATTCCATATTGACACCGCGCTGTTCTCTACTATCTAACGAATGCCTTCGTGAGGTCCGGATTAGCCAACAACGCGCCTTCTCCTCAGCAGTGAAGGCATAAGTGCTTGATAACTGCGATTTTATCCACGCCACATCCCGATCTAATATTCCGATATCAGTTCAAGTACAACAGGCTTCAATCAAGTGCGATATGATATTGTTTTTAGTTGCGCCACATCTCCCTCTAATCATGAAAATGCCGGCTCCTTTATTTTAATTCGCTCTTTACGTATTAATACCCCTGCGCCACCCACTACCATTTATCCACTGTTTACACCTTCGGAGGTGTCATCAATCGAGCATAACTGGCAGACTTATAATCCATGAACCTTACCCATCTAAGCGCCATCCAATTTTAGATGGCACAAGAGATGAAGGAGAATGTATTGACCTGCTTCACCTAGGACAAGATTAGTTCACGGTAAGAGGAAAGGTAGGGGGACCTACAGTAACGCTGAACGACCAATAATTGGCTATAGCAGAGGATCCAACTTCAGCGCTTTTGTAATTCACGATAATCATATAGGTATCAATGGGTGGTGTGTGATAGGCGTGTGACGTGTATAGACAGGAAACTTGAAAAATTAAAGCGTATAGTCCAATAAAAAAATACAACTTGCAGATATATCAAAACAATTTACCAGACAATGAGTGGTAGAATAAATTCATAAAAAGAGCATCGTGAATGCTATAACGAATATATGATACTTAAAGGCAGTGAAGAAAAATCTGGGCAGCAACTAAGATCAGGCGTATTCACTAATTAAAAAAAAAAGATACATGCTTACTAAAAAATATTGCGGGCAAGACAAATAAAGGAGCGGGGCATTCGTGCCTATAGTGTCCGAAACAAACACACACGCAATGGAAATAGTCTAGATCAGGGATCTCAAACTCACCTCAGCCAGCGGGCCGCAGTCACGCAATTCAGTCTAGCAAGGGCCGGGGTGGGGCGGTAAGTTTGAACAATTTGCCAGCAAACGTTGCCATTTCAAAGAAAACTGTCCCATATCTCATATACAGGTCATTTCTGAAGGGGACGGATTTGGTGCCAGGATTCCAAAATTTGGTCGATACCGATCTCCTAAACGCCTCAAATCTGGGCACCGATTCTGAAATATAATTTTGTTTCACGGTTATGTTTCAAAACAAGGTGAACACACGAGATGCCTCACGAAGACAATGCCTTTAACCAGCCATGCTTGTGTAGCTCACGAGCGTACTTAATAAGAAAATAAGAACGATGTGGGGCGAAGACAGTCACGTGCGGGCCGCAGTTGAGTGCTTCGCGGGCCGCGTGTTTGAGACCCCTGGTCTAGATGAATAAGAAACCTTACCAGTACCGACAGATCAAAAAAGCAAAGCCTCAGAATTATGGCAAAAAGGTCCATTAGATAGTAAGAATTAGGTAAGAGCAAACCTGTTCATGCGGTGCTGACAGTCTGTTCAGACAAAAAAAGTTCACCGCTCTACTACCAGCCTTATAAAAATAACAGTGAATCAAATAATGGTGACATGTTTCCTAATCTACCATGTAGCGGGGCAAACGACAAAGACACCAGGGGGGGAAAAAAACACACCACGACACACGGCCATCTCTTTTGCCATGCTACAGTATAGTTTTAAGGGGTACTGGCACGAACATTTTTATTCCTTGTTTTCTTGCGTCAAATGAGAGGCCGAACCCCCAAGAGCCTACGAAATGAAGTTCTAGGCGCCAGTGCACCCTGAAAAAGTATTTAGAGTGTGTTTTTGAAAGCAACTTTCGGTTTCTACTGTCCCCGGACGTCACAACATGGTATGAGTTCCTCGTCACGTGCTCGTGCAAAATATAAGGACGTTTTTACTACCACATCGCCCCGTGGTTCCATTGCTGACGCGTAAAACGGCCATTATGAATGTTTTGGTGACGCAGAATTGGCCATCTTGGAAGTCTCGCTGCGTGACGTTATCGCAACTGGCGATACTGTAGCGTAAAGTCACCAGAATTAGTATTGTAGCCTGAAGTAAAGTTGTGTCCATGTGGGTAGGTGCGCGGTTAAAAATTGATTTTAATATCAAAATAGAGTATCTTATCAGCCTTACCTGAGCGTCACACTTCCTCAGAGTCGTCTCTGTATACAGGAGATTTGTATGGCAGAGTAAACTCACCTTCAAAAAAAGGTGTCTGTACCCCTTTAAGAAATTATCCACTAAAAACTTCCCCATCTCCCGCTAAAGGGAACCATGTGTGGATGCCAAGCAGCGAGGAGATAATCAGCTTGAGCGG
Organism: Rhipicephalus appendiculatus; assembly: GCA_030522465.1. Lineage (NCBI taxonomy): Eukaryota > Metazoa > Arthropoda > Arachnida > Ixodida > Ixodidae > Rhipicephalus > Rhipicephalus appendiculatus. The sequence goes on from JALIZH010015790.1 coordinate 47,293, forward strand.
GAGGAATGTCGCCGCTCTCATTTCACGGCTGTGGTCCGAGCGCTCATCGCGGCGCTGCACAGGAAAGAGAATGAGGCGCGCGCGCTCCGTCATTTTCATACCGCGGAACTACCCTGGCGCCCCCCAGCGGAGTATGCAGCTGTCACACCACCTGTCGTTCGCGCCGCTCCGTAGAGGATTCCTAGAGGAAAGGACGGGGGGGGACCGTAGGAGAGGAGAGAGAGGGGGCGTACATGCGCTGTTGGGGTGTGAGACGCGGGAGCCGCTCCGTAGAGAAGAGGAATGCTAGAGGAGAGAGGAGGAGAAGACGCGCATGCGCTGTGGGTGTGTGCGACGCCGGAGCCGCTCCGCAGAGTAGAGGATTCCTAGAGGAGAGATGGGGAGAGGACGCGCATTCGCTGTGGGGATGTGGGACGCGGGCGCCGCTCCGTAGAGTAGAGAATGGGGGTGAGCGTAGGTGAGGGATAGGGGAGGGGGACGCGCATGCGCTCTAGGTGGTGTGGGACGCGGGGGGCTGCTCCGTAGAGTAGAGAATTCCTAGAGGAGAGAAAGGGGGTAAGCGTAGGAGAGAGAAGGGGGAGGGGACGCGCATGCGGTGTGGGGAAGCGGGAAGGAGGGACGGACTAAGCCCCCCTCCAAACACATGCAAGGAAGATCAAGGAATGGGGTCAACCTGGGCGACAGACACCACCTGCCTAGCCATTGCTAAGCAGCCTCTCTGTGCTCTCGGCCATGACTCTGATGACTGTGATGGTGGTTGATGGCCTTCATATTAGGGGTGTGCGAATAGTGAAATTTGATCTCGAATCGAATTCGAATCGAATAGTGCCGAATAGTGGCCAAAAATATCGAATTCGAATCGAATATCGAATAGTAGCATTTTCGTGGAGGCGAAAATTCTTGAGGCCCGTGTGCTTAGATTTAGTAGTACGTTAAAGAACCCCAGGTGGTAGAAATTTCCGCAGTCCTCCACTGCAGCGTCTCCATAATGATATCGTGGTTTTGGGACCTCAAACTCCATCAATTATTATTAATATCACATAGTATTTTTATATGAAACGTGAACCACCAGTTATGGCAAGACAAAGGAAAAATAAAGACGCCACGGCGGGCTGACAACTTTATTACGCACTTGTTCGGATTTTTTTTTCCAGCTTTTGTGGGTGCGAAAGCATGTTGATAGAAGAGCTCCCATTCCATCAGCGCCAATCCTAACATCCTAAAGGCTAACAGAGGAGATACGGTGACTAGTTCTTTTTTTTTCTTGTTCCACATGGTCGCGCAATACGGCTCATTTGACAACGGTAATGTGCTTCATCGGCATGGGTGCTCTGGGCCCAAAAATCTTCGGGCGTCCGTTCACAGCTGCGTTTTAGATGCGCGCAGGAACGATGAGAGATTGCGAACGAGTGGTGCGGCGCGGCGGTGGCGACTGCAAAGCGTGAAAAATTTTCACAAGTGAAGCCGATCACTGAGGGTATCGCGGGCCAAACTCGGGACGTTTTACGCGACCCAACTACGCCACCTACATGTCTGTGTTAAGTAGTTCGGTAGTTGGGTCGCTTGCGCGACCCAACTGCGCTCACAGCTCCGTGCCTTCGTTTCGAAAGTGATGTGGGGCTTGACAGTTCTCCCATGAGTTTTTTTTTTACGTGCGGAAATGACATAATCCTCTTTAAAATAAACATGCACTCGCTTTTGAACACGGATATCGGTGCAAGTGTTAACAAAATGCCTACTGTAACGATGTTAGCGCTTGTTTTAGCCACCCACCCTAACGAAGTTGCACCATTGGCCTTTGTCACGTTTTAGATATTCGCCCGGTCGAATTATTCGAAACTTCGAATACCAGCTATTCCGAAAGTCGAATCGAATTATTCGATTCGGTACTATTTGATTCGAATTCCGAAACTCGAATATTCGCACACCCCTATACTACAGTGTTCTGGTTCGCATAATGGGTGCTTCCCTACTTCATGAAAGTGGCCGGACGCGGGACGGCGGACGCGGGAGGGACAGACAGAGCCCCGAGCATAAGATGCTTCGCATCTAAAAGTCCCTACGTATCCACCCTTAAAGAGCGCTGATGGTTTTTACAATTGGGATATATGTATTCAGCCAATAAAGCAAGTTCTAAAAATCATTTGAAGACGGATGTAAACTCTCCGTCAACTGTGTAATTTGTTGCAAGACTTTGAGTATGTGAATCGCAACAGCTCGCGGCAGCTCAGCCGAACTAGTTTTAAATGCGAAGCATCTTATGCTCGGGGGCTATGTCCGTCCCTCCCTCCCGCGTCCGGCCACACTCATGAAGTAGGGAAGCACCCACTATGCGAACCAGAACACTGTAGTACAATAATGCCATAAACCACTGCCGCAGTCGCCAGAGTCATGGCCGAGAGCACAGACAGGCTGCTAAACAATGGCTAGACAGGTGGTGTCTGTCGCCCAGGTTGACTCCATTCCTTCATCTTGCTTGCATGTGTTTGGGGAGGGGGGTTTAGTCCGCCTCTCCTTCCCGCATCCTACAACCCCACAGCGCATGCGCGTCCTCTCCCCCCCTCTCTCTACTCTCCTACGCTCAGCCACTTTCTCTCCTCTAGGAATCCTCTACTCTATGGAGCGGCCCCCGCGTCCCACACTCCCCACAGCTCATGCGCATGCCCTCCCCTATCTCTCCTCTCCTATGCTCACATCCTTTCTCTCCTTCTAAGAATCCTCTACTCCACGGAGCGGCCCCCGCGTCCCACATCCCCACAGCGCATGCGCGTCCTCTCTCCCTCTCTCCTTCTGGGAATCTTCTACTCTACGGAGCGGCTACAGCGTCGCACATCCCGACAGCGCATGCGCGTCCTCTCCCCCCTCTCTCATCTAGGAATCCTCTATTCTACACAGCGGCTCCCGTGTCCCACACACCCACAGCGCATACACGTCTGCTCCCTGTCTCTCTCATCTCATAGGCCCCCCTCGTTCTCTCCTCTAGGAATATACTGCAGAAGAACTGACATTTGGGCAAGTTGGATTGCGTTAAACATGATGAGTGGTTTTCAGCGCAAATTGACGAAGACAGAGGAAAAGCAGGGACACGAACACCAGCGCTGTCTCACAACTGACTTTATTAGCAACGGAAACACATATTTTATAGTACAACCTATCACACGTGGGCCCACGCCGATGACGTCAAACAGAAGATAAATGAACAGATTGAAGGACTAACTGACAACAATATGTATCACGTCACAAAACTATTTAAGAAGGAAATTTCTCTGTCATGCAGGGTGATAGATGGCATGCTAACACAAATAAGGCCCTTTTTTGTAGATATGAAAAGCCTCCATAATTTCCCTAGTGCCCTGATCGGCATGCGCGAAAATACATACAGTCTCTTCAAGCAGTGCTGTACAGCCATGTTCTGTACGATGCCTAGCCAAATAAGAATATTGGTTGCTAACGAGTGCGCGCTTATGTTCCATTAGTCTGATATTCAGACACCGGCCCGTTTGGCCATATATATACGTGACCACACGAGAATGGGACCTGGTAAACGACGCCCACTCTGCACGGAACTACCGGGGACGTGTGAGTGACTTTGCAAGAACTTTTATCTAAACCTGTTCTTTTTTCGAGCAACTTCCGATCAATGATTCCACAAATGTTTCTCATTTTGTTTGGTGCCAATAAGAGCACTGTTACGTTAAATCTACTAGTAACGTTTTTCAACCCATGTGACAGTTTATGAGCATAAGGTATGACGACACATTTTTCTTTGTTCGTTAGCACTGAATTAGTTTCTATTGTGCACGTTAACTTCATGTTCGTGTCCCTCCTTTTCCTCTGTCTTCGTCGATTTGCGCTGAAAACCACTCATCATGTTTCTCTCCTCTAGGAATCCTCTATGGAGCGGCGCTTACGACAGGTGGTGCGACGGCTGCATACTCCGCTGGGGGCGCCACGGTAGTTCCACGGCATGAAAATGACGGAGCGCGCGTGCCTCATTCTCTCTCCCGTGCAGAGCCGCGATGAGCGCCCGGGCCGCTGCCATGAAACGAGATCGGCGACTTTTCTCCCGCTCAATCTAACCATCTCCCCCGCTGCTTCGCATCCACACATGGCTCCCTTTAACGGGAGATGGGGAGTTTCAGATGCGAAGCATCTAATGCTCGGGACTGTGCCCGTCCTTCCCACGTCCGGCGTCCGGTCACTTTCATGAAGTAGGAAAGCAGCCACTATGCGAACCAGAACACTGTAGTACATACAATAAGGCCGAAAACCACCATTACAGTGACAAGAGTTATGGCCGAGAGCACAGAGTGGTTGCTTAGCAATGGCTAGGCAGGTGGTGGGTGCAAGCAAAGAATAACTCGCACCACCGGTGGTGTCTGTCGACCAGGTTGACTCCATTCCTTGATCTTGTTTGCATTTGCTTGTGGGGGCGTTGTCCGTCCCTCCTTCTCGCGTCCCACAGCCCCTCTCTCCTCTCCTACGCTCCCGCACTGTCTCTCTTCTAGGAATCCTCTACTCTACGGAGCAGCGCCCGTGTCCCATTGACTCCATTCCTTGATCTTGCTCGCATATGCTTGCGGAGACTTTGTCTGTCCCTCCTTCCCGCGTCCCAGAGCGAATGCGCGTCCCCTATCCTCTTTTACAGTCCCCCCGTCCTCTTCTCTCTAGGAATCCTCTACGATACGGAGCGGCGCGCACGACAGGTGGTGCGATAGCTGCATACCCCGCTGGGGACGCCACGGTAGTACCGCGGTATGAAAATGACGAAGCGTGCGCGCCTCATTCTCTCTCGTGTGCAGCGCCGCGATGAGCTCCCGGGCCGCTGCCACGAATCTCCCCGCTGCTTCGCATCCACACATAGTTCCCTTTAGCGGGAGATGGGGAATTTTTAGATGCGATGCATCTTATGCTCGGGGCTATGTCCGTCCCTCCCGCGTCCCACGTACGGCCACTTTGATGAAGTAGGGAAGCACCCATTATGCGAACGAGAACACTGTAGTAATGTGAAGGCCGTCAACCTTACCACAGTCATCAGAGTCATGGCCGAGAGCACAGAGAGGCTGCTTAGTAATGGCTAGGCAGGTGGCGTCTGTCGCTCAGGTTGAACCCATTTCTTGATCTTGCTTGCATGTGTTTGGAGGGGGCTTAGTCCGTCCCTCCTTCCCGCGTCCAACACCACCACAGCGCATGCGCGTCCCCTCCCCCCTCTGTCTCTTACGCTCACCCTCTTTCTCTCCTCTAGGTATCCTCTTAGCACGGTGGTGCGCGAATAAACGAAACACTTAGAAAGGTACACGAAACACAGCGCAAACTATCAACTGAAACTTTATTCAAACAACAGACATATATATGGGCGGTTAGAAGAACATGTGTAAGAACCCATGAGAAGAAAAAGATTATCTCAGTGACACGCTTCCAGATAGCTTAACTCCGCGGCAAGTAACGTGACCGAGTGTTTCGCGACACATGAACGTGGGAGCAAGGTATGGATGCAATGTTTAATTATCGCCTGGCAACCGGTTAGGCAGCATATGGGCGACTGTGGAGAGGAAAGTGTGATGAGTCGGGGAGAATTTTGAAAACGGCGTGGCGATCTCAAGAAAAGAAGACGAGATTGGAACGCTCGAGGAGCGAGTCGGGCCGAAGCATTCGGGCAGCAGTGGCAGAACGAGGGCTCGTGGCGGCTACCGGTCCGTTGCGGCGCCCAACCTGTCACGGGTGGACTGCAGCCAGACTCGAACGACGAGCCACGCCAGGCGACGACGGTGCTGCGGCCACGGTCGAGACCTACGGGCGAGGCGGTGTCTACGTGGGTCCGCCGATCCAGGAAGCTGAGGCGCGCTGGGCCGGTCTACGGTGTCCTCGAGCGTGGCCGAGCGCGGGTCTAACCATCCACCTTCCAGCAACGGGGCCGTCCAAGCAACCCCGCAGCGTCGCACACCATGGGACACAGCGACCCGTCGGATGATCGCAACGACAGCGACGACGCGTGAGTGGTTCCTGTCGAGTGTCCGGTGCGCGAACTAGATACGCTTGCCAGGGTCGCGAGAACCGTGGACTAGAACTGTAGAGGCAATTATACCGGCAGCGGTTCCGAGTTCATTTATGTATTTGTGCTTGCATATAAACGTCCTGCCTGTGCCTACATCCCATCCCTTGTCGATTGAGCGCCTGGGCCCACACTAAACTCATCACAATACTTTGCATCCATAGGATGCACAGGAGCAGAGCAAAGCGCAAGCAAGACTATCGGAGTCGAATGAAGTGTGAGCAACGGACAGTACACGCTCAGATGACGGCAGCACGGCGTCTGCTGCCGTCATCTGAGATAGGCAGGCGCATCCGGTTACCTATAGTTTTGCGTTTGTTTCCTTTTTGATTTGGCCGCTGAAGCGCCACGTCTATGCTTTCCACTGAGATCAGTTGGCGCAGCGCAGTTTCCCTGGCGAAAGCGGCTGTCCGTATGCGTGAAGCGAGCGCTAGCAGATTCCTGACAGAGTTTTCATGGTGCTTCCCACATCAGCACCAGCGAGGGAACGCAGTCAAATTTCAAATTCTATGTCGACGCCGTGAAGTGTTTCCCGTGCGGGCGCCGAATGTGGCCGGGAAACTCGAGCCACAGCCATCGAATCTGTGACCTTGGCCGATCGCCTCTGTTTACGCGCCAAGCACATGCGTTGGAATCCAAACAGCCGTGTCCAAGTTACATTAGTCGCCTCGGAACGTTTTTTTTAATATACAAGTTCGTATTGTAGACGTCCTTTTGTTTCCGTTTACTTTGAACACACAAATCGCGCAAACAATGTTTGGTATACGTCTGCACTTCTACCTCGCCGTGTTAACAGCGCGTGGATGCGATGTGAGCTGTTAAGACCGGCGGGCCTCCCTTCGCTGCGGGGCGCCGGGACAGAATAAAGGAGGCAGCCCCGCTTTGCAGCGAGAAGAAAAGCGTGATGGCGCGCTCTGCAGTTTCGCGCGAGATGTTGAGCCCGGTTCAAAACAACGTCATTGTCGCTGAGGCTGGAGCTGAAATGCGACACTTCGAGTCTCCGTGCCCCAATTATGGCAACGACGCCGAGTACCCCCGAATACGTGGAAGTGGGGCTTCGGACTCCGGCTATGTATCTCCGGCTGACAGGACGTCGGCGCTCGGGTCAGCGCCAGCTGCCCAGACCCATGCTCTGCGGCGAGAGGCGAGCCAGACCTGCGACTGCCGTTCGACACCCCGGGTGGTCATCGAGCGGCCAGAAGACGGACTCGCCGCACCCCGCATGCTGGAGGCATGTTTTCCGCGAAAAGACAGCGTCGCGAGAACATTACGCGCAGGTGTGTGTGTGTGTGTGTGTGTGTGTGTGTAGTGTTGGGGGCGGGGCCAGCAGGGTGACTGGTGGCATTCGCCAACTGATTGGAAGGAGACGTCGTCATCTGTTTCCCTAGACCTGAAATCTAGGCACTTCGAGGGGATAAATACGCAAGCAGAGACACGAGAGAAGAAGATCTGAAGCAACTCTGAACATGTAAACTAATGTGAATAAACCTCTCATACTCTTCATCGGCTCTTCAGTTCGGTTCCTACAACAGCAGCTCTTCTGGAAGACGAGGTTTGCGACCGCCTGCCTGGACGCGAGAGAACCAGGGCAGTCGGGAGGGCCTCAACTTCGAACAGAGCAAAGGGCGGATAAAATAGCGGCGCTCCAATGCACATCCGTTGAAGCTACCCACGGCTGTATCACGATCTATCCGTCTGAGGACATGAAAACAAGCCTCCACTGCACCGAAACACGCCGGACTGTGCGCGCGCGCCTGCTCGGTTACCCCGCACTCATATCCGCTCCCGTGACCAAATCGTTTCGAAATTGGCGTCCTCAGTGCAGCCGACAGCTATTCAAGTGCTGCTTGCCTTTTAAGAAACTGAAGTATAGGCCTGCATTCTATACACTTAGCGTGTAGGAAGTCCGATTTACAATTTCCTATCCTTGCGCAAGGGCCTTATTCGATGGGCCGTAAATGCAAGTGAAACAAAAGTATGCAACATGTTTTTATTGATTGTGAAAGCTGATGTGCAAGACAATAAGTGGGGAAATTTTAAGAAATATAAAAAATGGTTTTTTTTAATCGTCGTCAGAATTTATCATTGTATGTAATTTTCTTGAAGTTAGCGCGATCGTATATCTTTACTGAAAAGTGATATTAATATAAGCTTTGGCAGTTTGATAAATAAGCATGCTAAGAACGTAATGCGGAATTTTTGCCGCTCTGTCGTACAACTTTTCTGAAATAAAGACCTGCAAAGTAGGCCTAAACACGTTTCCTGGACTGATTTTGAGATTTTTTATAAAAATATATGCACTACACAGCGAGACAAAAAATAACTGAACGCAAGCGCAAACATGCATATACTTAGCTAAACAAATTTGAAGTACGTATCTTTAGTACATTTTGTGTAACTCATCACCAAAGGCGGGAAAAACAGCAGAGCAGGTAAGCGTGGCACTCCACCTCTTCGTCATTGTTGATTTCTGCTGCTTCGAAAATTTTTTTTCCAGCAAAACCAATTGCGGATCTCTTCTTTCCCCTCATCAGGCAACAATATATAAAATTTTGAAATAAACTTAAGAGGTCGGCCGGCCATGCTTTGTTCGATCTTACATGGAATCACCCTGATGCAGATCCTTGCACACACAATTATATTACGTGGTCCCTATGATAATGTTCCATATTTGCGGCATCCGTGCCTAATAAGCCTCCATCTCTACGGATTGGTACATAGAGAGTAATAGTATTACGAAGTACGCATGGTACGGTTTTTATATGTGCGATTGCCTTTCAAATATTTCTTTATGATTATGGAATTGTAACCATTCGGAGCCTGCGTGGTACGGTTTCTTTCTATACGGCTTCCTTGTCAGATAACTTTCCGCATATACTGGCTCAAACATCTTAAGCATTTTGTACCATTCGTCTGGACACACAAGAATCCACATTCTCTCAGGTGAAACCTGACTTCTGCAACAAGTTCTCAGTTCTTAAATGAACCAAGCACTGCAAACAAAGACTTTGTTTCAGTTGAAACACGTTCCAAGTGAAAATTACAAGAGAGCTTGGCTTGAGGACAAGGAGAAATTTGTGTTCTGACAAGATTTCTGCTGTTACTTAACATTCAAGTTCAAGCGACGCACTTCTCTAGTGTACATACAATTTTTTGTTGTGAGAACAGAAATGCGTTCTGTCCCATGTCTTGTGCTACAAAAGAGAACTGCATGGCTACCACAAATCTTTGTAGTAAAGCAAAAAAAAGTGTCGTCAGAACAATCACCCGGCTGCTACTATAGGAATATCTATTGTAAAGGAAGAGAGAAGAGACAGCACCCTTGCTGCGGTTGGTTGGTTGGTTGATCCTCAGCTACCTGGCGCACCCCACCGCGGGGGATCGGCCATGAAACAGGTGGTAGTTTATTTTAGAGATAAAATTGTTTTACAATCCGAATATATTTAGGAATGGACGGTTTAAATGGTTTAAAAAGATTTTCACTGCTACAATCCAGATTTTTAAAAAAAAATAACAATAATAAAAATAAAAAAATAAACATAAATAAAAGATTAAGAAGCCAATAGCTTGAAACAGTGAAGTTGTACAAAAACTTAACATTCTATTCGTTTTGTCTCCCGCGAAAAATCGCAAACGGCTTCGCAAACGTTCCTGCGGCTGAAGCCCATTTCAGTTGGACCAAAGGAAAGAACCACCGGAAGGGATAAATTTAAGCCCATCCTTCGGAGAGGTTGATCTAGCAATCGTTTTCTTTGATTTGTGAACAATGTGCATGTTAAAAAGAAATGATGCAGAGATTCACTCTCGTTGCAGTGGAGACATAATGGTGATTGTACCAGACCATACCTGTGTAGGTAATAGTTCAGTAGGGGGAACTCGGCATCGTAGCCTGGTAATTGATCTTTCTGCCCTTCTAGTGCAGCACCAACGATTTTTCCATGGATATTTAAGGCGGCGAAACTCAGATGTTGCCAAAGCCGATTTCGCAAAGGTATCTGACGTGGCGAACTTTTCAAATCGCGCCGCTGAGACAAACGCAAGCGTCGGCAATATAGAGATTATGGGACCATTATGTGATGCCACCGCAAGTGCATCTGCATATTCATTAAGGGTTAAACCCTTGTGACCTGGTATCCACACTAAGCGAATAAGCAGAAAATGTCTTGTGACAAGAGAATAAAAAAATACTTCTAAGGCATTCGACAAATTAGGTGCAGTTAACGCAGAAGAGATAGACAGTCTGTCAGAATGACAGCTTCTGTTATTGATAGGGGGTAATTTACGTAAGGCTAGGACAATCCCAAGCAATTCCTCTTGATAAATAGGCGTAAAGTCGGGTAAACGAATTGAAAAAAGAACAATCCAAAGCTTAGGATGCAATTCCCACTTCTGCCTTTTCTTCACAAACTGAAGCGTCAGTCGCTATAAAGATGTTTGTTTCTAAATTTGACAGGTGGTCTTCCAAAACGGCATTGAGGTACCTATTGGGTAAATGTTTGCATTCTTAGGAAATATATTCTCGAACTCTATTCTAATTGTTTGAAGAGATCTGTTAAGTACAAGTACCTCACGAAGGTTTACTTGTATTGTTTCCAAGACTTTCTGTGCGACAATCACTTGTGGACACCTTATTCTAGACCACTGATGGTTAAAAAAGGACGTCGGCTCATTAACAAAAACATACTGTGACCTCCTCTGTGGTGTCGTATATATCTTTAGGAAGGTACGTACTGTTAGAATTTGGAAAAATGTAAGAAGAGAAGGGAGGTGCACTTCTTTATACAAAATATTATTTGCGACAAATTTGGGAAGCCCAAGACATAATCTTAATGATTTGCGTTCTAGAAGAACCAGTGGTCGAAGTTTGTAAGCAGGAGCTCCAGAAAACAAGACGCAGCCAAACTCCAATATCGGGCGTATATATATACAATAAATAATAATGAGCACATCACGACGTAAACCAGATCGTTTACTGCTGACTCTATCAAGCATCCCTACCACTCGTGCTCCTTTAGCTGCCATATTTTCTATATGCGCATCCCAATTTAGTTTTTCGGTATTAGTCACCCCTAAATATTTCACCAATTCCACCTGCGGGATGACATCTTCTCGGTAAAGTGATAAAATTTGCACAGGGACACTTATGGGGGGAAAACTACCACTGCGCTTTTCCTGATGTTCAAAGATAAAGTAATGCCCTCAAGCCACGTTTCCAGAGTGTTCACATACATTTGTAGAATTTGATACACTGTCGGTATATCTGCAGCAGTAGCAAAAAATTACAATGTCGTCAGCATATACATACACCTGCACGTCACGTTGTGCAAGGATAGTACACAGTAATATATTAAATAATAATGGTGACAATACCGAACCTTGGGGGAGACCTCTAGTTTGTTTCTAGCTTGACGAAGACATACCAGATTGCAAGCAATAAAATTCTGTCTTTTAAAAAGGAATATACCCATGCAACGAAGTAGTGTGGTAAATCTACGTGTGTAAGCGAATTTATTAATTTAACGTGTTCCACGCTATTATAAGCTCTTGTAATATCCAGAATGACTAAAGTGGAAAAGTGTTTCTTATAACAAGCTAATTGTATCCTGCTTTCTAAGTCAACATGGGCACACTAAATGGAGCAGCGCCGCCTGAATCCAATTTGGCATGGGCTCAAGATCATGTTTTCGTTCAACCAATTTTCTATCCGAATGTGTAAGATTCCTTCGATTAGTTTTACCACATTACATGTGAGCGAAATAGGCCTAATTATATCTAAAGTGAATCCAGATCCTTGCTTTTTTAATAAAGGAATTATTTTCGCAAGTCTCCACTCAGGCGGAATCCATGAATTTCTAATAAAGTGTTTAACTATTGCAAGTAAATCCTGGGGTGAAACTTTATGTACAATTTTTATTACCGATGCGGTTATGCCATCAGGACCTGGCGCAGCATTGGGGAAGAACTTCGCTACATGTGCTAGTTCCGGAGCTGTCACCTCTTGAAAGTCGTCACTTTTCACAGGGGACCGTGAGTGGAATGAGCAAGCAGCCGTGAAGCGACTTTCAAGTCATTTAGCAATATTTTCCAGGAAACCAGACAACTCACTTGGCGTTGAGACTACCGACTCGATGTTAATTGGTGACGGAATTACTTTTTTGGCTTTAAGAAAATTAGAAAGAGGTTCCCTATTGCCAGGCTTTGAAAGAAACTCACAACGTTGGCTATCATGACAATCATTCGCAGTGGCGACTGTTCGTTTAAAAAGTGCAGCCGCATACTTATAATCCCTTCAATTTCTAGGACAATGATTGCAGAGCAGTTTCCGCCACACAGCTTTTCTTAACCTGTAATCCCGTGAACAATCTGAGTTCCACCAAGGATTAGAAGAACTTCTTTTGGAAACCTTTACTGTATATTTAGTTTTATTTAGAGATATCTTTATAACATCGATGAAGTTCATAGCAATTTGCTCTTCATTTTCATCAGTTCGTTTTGACAAAAGCCTGTGTAGCACCTTTTCAAGTGTATTAAAATTGATGTGGGTAATCGTCTGGCTGTTTACTCAAGTCACGGGAGAAACAAGCTCAAAGAACATAGCAAAATGGTCGCTACTTGTACCCGAGTTCAAAGTAGACCATGTAGAAATAGAGAGGCTGGGACTATAGAAAGTAAGATCAGTAGTAGAAATAGACCGATTACAAGTAAAAGTGGGTGTTCACTGGTTATTACACGTTAAAATATTCTGAGAAACGAAATCCCAGAAACGCTTCCCACACGTATCTGTTCTGAAACCCCATGTAATATGATGCGAATTGAAGTCTCCTGCCAATAGAATTTCTTTCCTGCTAGATGCAATTACAGAATCTAAATCAATAGAATTTTGAACACCTGCTGGAAAATATGCATTTACTAACGAAAAGAGATGACATCGCTGAAGGGAAATATCTAAAGCTGAAATTTCGCTTTCTAAGTTCATTACTTGAGCTGTAATTCTTACCCGATGAGCAATTTGCAGAGAAATAAACGCTGCTAAACCGCCACCCCGAGAGGGTCGGTCTAAACGAAATATACGGTGATTTTTAGCTGAAAGCTCTTTTCTTTCGAAAGCCAAGTTGCTTTCAACACGATAACATCAGGTGAATGTTGATTGCACAGGTAAAGTAAATCTGTTGCTGCAGAAAAAAATTGACCGGCAATTCCACTGCAAAATTTTTAATCCGCCTATTCTGGTGACATACCGGCAGCATTCACTACCTTCTCCAATATGCTATCTTTGAAAAAGTCATTTTTTTGATGCGATTTCCTTGTGATATTTCTTGCTCTTCCCGTTTGGACTCACTGGAGAACCTTGCATTCCACGCAACGCACGCCGTTTCATATTTCTCGATTGTAGGTTCATTTTGAGTCATGACAACTTGAATCTGAGCTCCAGTCCAAATCTTGTTCTACGGGTATTATCTTACGGCTAGTGTTCGACGGACCGGATTTTGGTGAATATAAATGCTCCTCAACAGGTGCTGCTTTCGTGCGGCTGGTTTTCGAGGAAACAGGTTTTTCTGAGCCTGTGTTTACCTCCTTTGTTTGAAGAGAGTAACGGGGTTCCATCCGGTTGGTTAACACTCATGAGGATTTGAGTCATCTAGGCGTTCACTATTTGAGCCAATGATTCCGTCAGCGTTGCAAAAATATTCTGTATTACCTTTGTGATTGTTTTTTCAACAGTAGAAGCTATTACTTCTGAAAGTGAGGAATCTGCGACATGATTACTAGGGTTCGTAGCACTAGCGTACCCACGAGACCGCTCTGCGATGGCAGTTCGAGCTTCACGTCTAGAACATCGTTTTTATTCAATGGTCTCCATTATTTTAATTTCCTGAACCCTCGCGGGACAGCTACCATCATCAGCTGAGTGCGAACCACCGCAGAGACAACAGGCCCTTTCCTGTGGTACACATTCATCAGCGTTGTGTTGTCCTGCACACAGTTTACACCGGGCGACTGACGTGCATCCCTCTACACTATGTCCGTAACGCCAGCATTTATAGCAATGCATTGGGCGAGGAGATAGTGCTTCAACCCGATATATCAGTGGCCACGCCTTGATTTTTGTTGGTCTAGTTGTACCAGCAAAGGTAGCTATCACCGACTCGGTCGGGATCCTTCTGCTGTCAACGCTGCGCGTGCAACGGAACACTGACACCGCTCCTGCTACAGAAAACATGTATGGAATTTCAGGCGCAGAAATGCTCGAGTCCACCCCACGAACTAAACCTTTAACACAGGCCAAGTGAGAAGGTACAAAACAGCTCACTGGGAGAGAGGCAAATGTAGTGCATTTGAGAAGATCTGAAACGCAGGTCTGGTCCGGTGAACAGCACAAAATGAGTAGCGTAGCCAGAAATTTTTTTCGGGGGGGTGGGGGGATTCAACCACACTTTATGTATGTTCGTGCGTGCGTTTGTATGTGTGCGTGCATATATACGCAACAAAACTGAAAAATTTCGGGGGGGGGGGGTTTAGCCCCGATTCTGTAATTGCAGTTTGGTCGTGGAGGTATTTTGTGCAGTGGCGTAGCCACTGCACAAAATACCTCCACGACCAAACTGACGCACGTCAGTGATCAATTGGAAGTGTTCAGTCACCTTCCGGAGCTCTTCCTGAATGCTTTTCGGATTCTTCATTCGAATGGACTCCCCATTTGTTGGAACCAGTGCCATCGGAACGTTGCTCAGACCGCTGCGCAAGAAAACATCAATCGGTAAGTCATTAGGAGCAAGAGGGGCCGGCCAGGCAGCATTTGCCTGGCCGGGAGACGAAACAGACATCAGTCTGTTGTGCCTAAATCAGCACCGCCCGTTATGGCCGCACCCCCCAGGGAGGATGCACCAAGACGCCGCTGACAGCCAAAGAGGGGTGGGAGGGAGCCTCGATGTTCGAAGAACCTCGGTGGAACGTCGTCGCTCAGGGTTCGGGAAGAAGGATCGGGAACAAGAACGGCGCAGGGGTCGACAGGCTTCGTTTTGTTGGCCGTCGTTGGCGGGCCGGCTGTTCCTATTATGATGATGATGATGATAAAGCATATGTGTATGGCTCACACCCACTCTGGGGGATTGGCCAAGAAACGAATATTTTATAGACATAAGTGAGCAGATATGTATGATATTACTGTAGAATTATAGAATGGTTAGAACAAATGAATGACGCTAATTTAGTGATTATATGTCAAAACCGCCCTGATTCAATTAAAAATTTCTCTACAGCGGAACAGAGATCCCGGTGACAATGACCTAATGAGGAGGCTCCCAAGGAAAGAATATTAGAGATGATGAAATCCAATCTAATTCGATTAAAAGCGACTCTGAGAATGTTTTTCCTCAGTAAGTTGTAGCGGTTGCATGATAAAAAATAATGCTCGACTGTTTCCTCCTTGCTACAAAACGAGCAAAGGGGGAAGGAGCCAGACCAGCTCTATGCATATAGAAGTTTAATTTTGGAACTCCACAGCGTAATTTTGTAAAAATGACTTCCTCTTTTCGCGTTGACCAGAAATTTCTACGCCAAGGGAACAAGAGGTGTCGATATTCGTTTAGATAAGTCACTAATGTTTTACCAGAGTCTTGAATTATGGAACGCCTTCTAAATCTGTCACGAATTATGAGTGCTGATGTGGGAATAATTGAAAGTACCGGGCTACTGAGGGCGGCTTTCGCCAGAGTGTCCGCCATTTCATTCATTTTGATCCATTTGTGGCCCGGTACCCAGATTAATCTGATTGAACTTACATGGGTGGGAACCAAAAAATGAAAAGTACGTGATAATCGAGAATCACTATTAGCAGCGAGTGCTGAGCACAAAGATAACGAATCTGTAATTATGGCTACACTTGAGGTTGATGGGCTGAGCTTTCTTAAAGCCATAATCACCGCTAGAAATTCCGCCGAAAATACTGATAAGAAATCGGGAAGTCTAAATGAGAATGACCAATTGAGGGTTTCGGAGAAAATGCCAACGCCAGATTTTTCTTCCGATTGGGAGGCGTCTGTAGCTATGTCATTTGTTGTATTTATCTCCTCCAAATGCCTTTGCCGAAGACCGTCTAATATCTGGTAAGGCAGATTTTTTGCATGATTCGGATATATATCGTCAAAAATGATTTCAAGGTTCTGTCTTTCATTGCCAATGGAAGGAACTTCGCTCAGTTTAACATCTAATGGTCCAACAAGTGCTTGTACGTAGCCCACCTGTGGCGTTTGAAACCGAGGCCAATAAGATAGGAAAAATAACTCTGGCTGATACATGAAAATAACTTTTAGTTTTATAGGATACTCATAAATGTTAAGAAATGTTTGTACCGTAAGTATCCTAAACCTGCAAAAAAGCGAGGGCAACCTTGCCTCTAAGTACAGAACATTATTGGCTACGAATTTCGGTAATCCAAGGCATAACCTTAAGGCCTCCCTTTCCAGGAGTACAAGCGGACGCAATTTGTAAGCCGGTGCACCTGAATATAAAACACATCCGAATTCTAATACAGGGCGTACGTACATTTTGTATATCATAATTAATGTGTCTCTCCGCATCCCCGATCGACTGTTGCATAGCCTTCGTAGGACTCCTAGCGCCCGTACTCATTTCTTAGTAATGTATTCAATGTGTGTGTGCCATAGGAGGTGGTTATCATAAATTATTCCTAGATATTTTACCGAGTCCACTTGTGGTATAGTCTGCAGGTTGCAAGTTAGACTTATAGTAACTGGGTAATCGAAAGGGAAAACTATAATTGCACTCTTTGAAACATTAAGACATTAATGGATCGTCCGTAACCAATTTTCAATGGCGCACATGTACGTTTGTAAGCGAGTGTATAGCGAATGTATATCAGTGTCTGAAGCGAAAAATGCTATATCATCTGCATATACGTATGTGTATACATCATCATGACTGGGAATGGTACTTAGCAATATATTAAAAAAGAAGAGGCGAGGCGACTGCTCCTTGAGGAACTCCTCGTGACTGGGAACGTATATTTGAAGCATGACTTTTTAGTGAGCAATAAAACTTCCTTTCAGTTAGAAACTCACTAAACCATCTCACCAAATAATTAGGGATGTCATGAAATTTTAATTGATCTAATAATATTTTATATTCTACACTATCATAAGCTTTTGAAATATCCAATGTCACCAGGGCTGCTATTTGTCTGCGACGGCGCGCTAATTTGATTCTGCTCTCCAAGTCCACATGTGCATGCCAAATAGAACATCCAGGTCTAAATCCAATTTGGAAGGGGCTGAGAACGTCTTTATCTTCTACCAATTTAATAGACGTCAGACTCTGGAGTTTTGCGGACACGTAGCGCCACCTGTCGGAGCAGTTTTGGGTAGTGCAAAGTCCGGCTCCCTTGCACAGTTTGCTGTGCAACCGGGTGCAACTAGCGAGGTGGAAACAACAATTAACCTAAATATTTGGTGTGTTGGCGCATTGAGCACTCAGAAAAAAGAGCTACAAATTTATCTCCGCTAGTCGGACGCGCAACCGAACCGCAATGAAGTGCGCGCTAGAACGACGGCGAAAACAAGAGCAGACGCAACAGCTCCGCGCGCTACGAAGAAAGACTTCAGTCGAAGCCACTGTTGCGTTGTGAATTGCCACGGACGTAAAGGACTTGCTTTACCGATTTCTGAAGCCGTTGCACGAAGCAGAACGGCGAGAGCTCTGGATACGGGCCGTTGCGAACGTGCTGGGTAAGCGAATTACTCGCGTTCTCCACAGCCGGTCGCATGAGAAAGCGTGATAATGTGGGTCTCATGTTAGTGTTTTGAGTAGCCTTGACGCAGAACCGTGGTAACCTTGACTATGAAGCTCAGCAGAGCCTCAGACCGCGGTGCGCGCCGTGCAGCAGTTAAACGCAGACTGGTGAAGCGCGCCATAAAAATCGCGCCCGTGATCCCATAATCTTAACTGGTCGTCATTACACAGCATCGCGCACGTACGCATTGAAGGTTCGAAGTTGCGACTAGCAAATGCTAACACGTGCGTCATATAAGTAAATCGCAAAATTTTGGTCGTGACCACCGTCAGGTTTTATCACCCGTGGTCTCCGCGATTGCCGGAGCTATCTCGGAGGCCACGGTTTTGCCTTTCGTTGTACACCTAGAAAGTGGACACGCACGTATCCCCATTTGCAGTATATACAAACGGAAGACAACCGTCAACAGTACATTCGAGGATGCGTAATAAAACAGTTCAACGCACAGGAAGCGAGAGATGGATGGAGAATGCAACTGCAAAGGTGAAAATCACCTGGACTATTCATGCCTGATAAAGCGAGCTTTGTACCACTGATCGTAAGAAACATTGCTCGTGTACGTACTTCATCGCTTTGGCATTATGTATATGTCCAAATTTAACGCATTTAGGCGTTGCAGAACACACGTCGGAGTGCCTTGAATTCGATGTCATGCGATGCTCGCTTGCGAGTTGCAGCACGCCGAAATAGCTGAAACATCTTTTGCATTGTAGCCGCAGTTCACTTCGATGAGCTTCCTACTTTTCTGAAGCGAGGGTGGGTTGAAGGAAGAAGCTTTCCAGGTCCTTGATTTTCAGGAAACAGCCCTCAACCCGAGCGAAAGAGGGGGGGTTCTATAATGGCCTACGCACATTCGCTTGCGGACGGCTCTAAATTGCACTACCCAGTTATGGCCAGGGCGGCAATGAGAGCGCTGGTGGCGGCGTTTTTCGCAGCGCCGCCTGGGCAGAGTCTGACGTCTATAAGACGGGCGTAAAGTATTCTTTCTATTAATTTAACCAGATTATAAGTTAGCGCAATTGGTCTAATATTATCCAGGGAGTATCCTGCGCACGCGTTTTTAAGAACTGGAATTATTTTCGCAATTTTCCAACTGGGAAGGAATCCATGAGCATTTGATATAATGGTTGACTATCGCTAATAAAATATCAGGGGCTTCTTTGAAAAGGATTTTTAACATTTTTGGAGTTATTCCGTCACCACCTGGAGCGGAATTGGGAAGTCCTTGCATAACGGAGGCCAGCTCAATCATTGTTATCTCACTGAAGTCATCACTCGGTATTTCGCATTTAGTGTATGGTGACAGAAGAGATGAAAATCGGTTTTCTAGACCATTCGCAATATCTTTTAGCATTTGTTTTATTTCTTCGTCAGTGTACACCAAAGAATCTATGTTTGGACTATGAAGAATTTTTTCTGCTACGGAGAAATTTGAAAAGCGCACTTTTATTTTTTGTCTTTGGATAGGAAATCATAATGCTTAGTGTCGTAGTCATCTTCTGCTTTAGCTACTTTGTGTTTGATTATGGTTCGGTAGAATTTATAGTCACTCCAATTTTTCGGACACTGGTTATGTAATAAGCTTGTCCAGGCTGTTTTTCTTCTTTTATAATCGCGTGAACACTCCGCGTTCCACCAAGGGTTGAACAAATTATTTTTCTTTGATTGAACAATAAATTCCGACTTTTTTTCTAGAGGTTTCTAGAGCGCTACAAATTTTCCTTGATTTTTGTTCATCCGAATAATCGGATAGCGAAGAAATGGCAGACTTCAAGCAATTCTTGAATATGCTGCAGTTAATAAAAGTATTGGTTTGTTCAGCAGTGAATGTCACTGGAAGGGTAAGTTCATAAGTTACTGGCAGATGATCACTATTGGTGGCACTATCAACAGTCGACCACGAATATACATAGAGACTACTACTAGTGAACGTTAGATCGATTGTAGTGCAGTTTAGCCCTCTCACGAATGTACAAGATCCAGTGTTTTTGCAAGAGAAGTTTTTATCTAATGACCAGTTACACAGCCGGTTACCGCAAGAATCTGTCTTTAAACACCAAGAAATATGATGGGAATTAAAGTCCCCAGAAATCAATATATCCCGCCCACAAACATTTAATGCCCTGTCAAGAGCGCTAGTACACTGAACACCGTAAGGAAAATATGTGCTTATAATATATACCGGCAAACATCCGGGAAGGACCAGCTCTACGGTTCAAATTTCACAGTCTGGATCCACAGCTTGAAAAATTATTTTCGCCTTATGACATATTTTACTCGAAATGAACGTGATTAGACCTCCACCTCTAGTAGGTCGGTCTAATCGAAAGCACCTGTAACACTTCAAATGAAAACTTTTTTCATTAGTTAACCAAGTTTCTTGTAATAAAATTATATCCGGATTAAGTTGATTTACAAGACAAAATAGGTCTACAGAAGCTGATAAAATGGAGCGGCAGTTCCACTGAAGAACTTTCAACGACCCTATGGTGAAGAAAGGGCAGCGGTCGAAATTGCTTTCTCTAAAATACTTACTTTCAGAAGAGATTTTGGCTGACTTTTCTTCGATTTCGATTGAGGAAGAGAGGACGAGTCCTCGTTAGCAGACGACATTGCTCTCTTTTGAGCTCTAGCAATATGTTCTGCATCTGTCATTTCCAAATCATGGATGGGCTGGTTTTCAGAGATAGAAGGAATGGAAGATGAGCTCATTGACGCAACATCGCACTCGGAGTTAGGCATCTGTTTTCTTTCCGCGCTGGTACGCTGTACAGGTTTTATGTTCAAGGATGTTGCAGAACACTGAACAGCAGCTTGCATGGCGGCATTCATTTTTTACGAAATAGCCTGTGAAATGCTGTCTCCCAGGTTCGCCAATAGCTGGTCCATTGCCTTCGCTACTGCCTTCTGCACAGCTGCTTCAATAATCGAAGTGAGAGACTGTTCTGGAATTACATTATGTTTAGCAGCAACTCCTGCATATCCAAATGCCCTTTCTTTCACAGTGATTGTGGCTTCTCTCCTAGAACATCGCCGTTTATCAATGATTTCAAGAATCTGCACTTCTTGGGCGTGAGCTGAACAGTTGGGATAATCAGCGGCGTGATCTCCGCCACACAGGCAACATCGCTCATCTTGTGAAGTACAGACGTTTTGGGCATGTTCTTGCCCACATTTGCAGCAGCGTTGGCCCGATTTACAACCGCCTACACTGTGACCAAATCGCCAGCAATTATGACACTGAAGTGGACGTGGTGCTAGCTGGTCTACTCTGAATACCAGTGGCCATACCTTAATCTCTGAGGGGCATGTAGTACCCGCAAAAGTGGCAATAACTGACTAAGTAGGCACCCTGGTATTGTCGACTGCTCTATTACAGTGGTAAACTGCAATAACGCCAGCTGCCGATAATTTCTCTAGTGTTTGCTGTGGAGTTAGACTAGAATCGACACCTCTTACAATTCCCTTGGTGCAAGCGAGGTGAGCAGGAATGAATGCACTCACCGGAGTTTTCGCGAATGTGGAACATCTGAGCAAGTCAGCAACACAGGTCTGGTCTGGCGATCTACACAAGATACCTCCTCGACCAAACTATCTCACATCCGTTATCGTCTGGTACAAAGGAGTGACCGCATGAAGCGATTCCTGGATAGCCTGAGGGTTGTTCAGACGAATGGAGCCTCCACTGGAAGGAACCAGGGCCACCGCGATGCTTGTGATTCCGCTGCGTGAGAAAAAATCCAAAGGAAGGTCATTAGATGGGAGCGATGCCATCCAAGGGGAAAAAACCCCTGCCAGGGGAGTTTTTAGACATCGGCCTGCGCTGACGCCTTCAAAACTCGATAGGAAATGCGTAAAGGATGCACAGGAGAAGCGTTACTAGCACTCGAGTCTTAGCCAATCGACCAGAACCAAGGAGCACAGGCAGGCACAACCGAACGCTTGCTTGTCTTCATTACACACGGCCACGCTGCGTACATGCAGTCCTGACAAAATTAGCCCTTCTATGTCGTTGGTCGTCTGTTCGAAGGTGGAAACATTCAGAGGTTCTGAGCCCTGAGCCACCATAGGACGAACTAATCCCTCTGGCGGGTGGTATTGGCTGCCTCGCGGAGGCCGGTCATGGCCATGCAGTCACTTGGCTTGCTGAAGTGCCAACGATGCCTCTGGCGGTTGCCTTGGATGTTGCGTGCCGGACGGCATCGGCCACGCAGCGATTTGATTTGGCAAGCGGCGAAACATGCGCTTGATGGCTGGCCTTTCCACCGCTGCAAAATGCCTGAATATTGTTGCATGGATATCTCCCGAGGACGGCATTGACATTGTCGCGGCGGTCGTGCTTGTCTACGCCGCGACATGTCTGGCCGAGTTGCCGAACATTGTGGGGTGCGACACTGGCTGTACCAGTGTGGCCTCACTGCCGACTCACGCTTGTGCCGTCGAAGAGCCATATTGCAATGTTGAGTGCTTGGCAATACTGATGGCCTCCAAAAATGTGAAGCCGTCTGCTGATTGAGTCTGTCTGCCTCCGCACAAGTCCTTCCGTCTTCGAACACTTGCACTTAGAGATGACCTTTAAGATGATCGAACGCTTGGGGTTTTCGGTTCTCTTGCGGTCCTCTCTGAGGTTCAAGGGGCGGACGTCCACACACTCGGTCAACGACTGCGGTAACGTCAGGGGACGTGGCTCGCACATGGGAAGGTCCATCTTGTGGGCATTATCGGACCGGTCTGGTTTGTGGAGAAGTGGTGTACCCTGTACGGCAGCAGCCGGGGCGTCCACTTGTTCATTTGATGGGGAGAGTGAGAACAACCTCTCCCACTGATGCTGGTGGCAAATGCTCTCAGTGGCTGACGCAATGGTGCTGGAATCCCATTGCGGCGGCGCAGACTCAGAGCGCTGTAGCGGTGTACAGCATCTAGGGCGACTTCCACCGGCAGGGAAGTCGACAACGTTCTTTACCGAGGGGTATAGGCGTGCGCACGAGGGGGGCAGAGGGGGCAGCAGCCCCCCCTCATCACCTAAGAGAGCAGGGCGCAAATTCTGCCCCATACATTGACTTAATAGGGAGGGGGGGCGCTGCGATGAACCTTTCGCCCCCCCCCTGCCCTCCCTGAAGGGGAACCCTGCGCACGCCTATGCCGAGGGGTCATAGGGCATAGCAGCAGCGTCAGGATGGTTCGCTGCGGCTGCGTCGGAGCAACGCCCCTCCTACAGTCCGTCTTCAGAGGTCTTTGGCCTTGATGAACTTAAGTCTGGTACCGACAAAGAGTACGAAAGCTCGAGTGGGGAACTTCAGCGCACAGCTGCAGCTTCGAGGTGGAACCCGTCTTGAGCTCCATCCTCGGTACCGGTCATTTTGGACTGGGTGGTGGCAGAAAGGTGGGAGGGAGTCTGGCCAAAAGCAGCAATGAGCTTGAAGCTCCACTCTGCCCAGAATTGCTGCCGCACGCCTTCGATCTGTGGCACGCCGCGACAGAATTTCAAAGCCGGTCTATGGCTACGCACCACTTCTGCTGTTCCGTCCATGCATTAAGAGCTCCGAGATCTTTGATGGTGGCCACCCAGTTTTCGGCGTCGTACTCGAAGCCGTGGCACTGCGGTAGATCGAAGGTCGCCGGCGATGGTGATACGGCTGCCGAAACTACGGAGCGTGTCAATGCCAACCAGTCTAGTTGGTATGAAACTCTTTGAGGGTATACCAGAGCTTTCTGCGGCCCTCTGGTGAGGTCTGTTCATGGTCTTGCGAGGCGGCTGCGGTCAACGCGGCACTGATCGTGCGAAGTGCTGGCAAGGCGGCAGGAAACAGGAGAGAGCGCGGCACCGTCAATGCGTTGACCGTGACGAGGAGTCGCGCGATGGTGGCGGAAAGCTGGGTGGCGCTTTCGGGCGATTCGCACGCGGAGCCAGTGGTGACGGCCGAGTAGTTCTTCTCGATAAGTGTACTCACTGCGGCACTAACTTTACCGAGGGAGCTTGAACAGCACCCCTGAGCGGCTGAGGCGCCGATCGAGTACTGAGCGGGGCGTTGTCGCAGCGGGAAGCGTGAACGGCGTTCCTGAGCCACGTAGGCCGTGCACTGTCACACTTACAAGTGTGTAACACTTGACACACTTACGGTTCGCTGGTCGCAAACTGCGCAATTGTAAGGAACAAAGGAACACGAAAAGAGCGAGAAGCAGCCTCAAATGGACTTGCAAAGGATCGAGGGAATGGAGCTCAACGTGCCCGACACGATGATGTTAAGCGAGAAGGGTCTCCGAAGAAGCATCCTGCGCTGCACCCCCTCAACGAAGGTGCCTAGTGTGCCACGTGGACTGGCTCCAGGGCCGTCGGACGTTGATGGAAGAGTCTTTACGTGCTCCACTACTGACGCAGAGAGTGGCGAAAGAAACAGGCTTTCAGTTTCTCCCAAAACCGTGAAATAAAAACATGCCCATCTCCCGCTACCATGTGGGCCGCGGCGCTGCAGAGGATAGAGAATGAGGCGCATGCTCTCCGTCATTTTCATACCGCGGAACTACCGTGGTGCCCCCAGCGGAGTATGCAGCTGTCGCATCACCTGTGTTGCGCGCTGCTCCGTAGAGGATTCCTAGAGGAGGGAAACCGTAGAAGAGGAGAGAGAGGGGGAGGGGGACGCGCATGCGCTGTGGGACGCGGGCACCGCTCCGTATAGTAGAGGATTTCCATAGTAGAGAAATGGGGGTGAGCGCAGGAGGAGAGAGAGGTGGAGGGGACGCGCATGCGCTGTGGAGGTGTAGGACGCGGGGGCCGCTCCGTAGAGTAGAGGATTCCGAGAGGAGAGAAAGGTGGTGAGCGTAGGAGAGGAGAGAGAGGGGGGAGGGGGACGCGCATGCGCTGTGGTGGTGTGGGACGTGGGAAGGAGGGACGGACTAAGCCCCCTCAAAACACATGCAAGCAAGATCAAGGAATGGGGTCAACCTGGGCGACAGACACCACCTGCCTAGCCGTTCTTAAGCAGCCACTCTGTGCTCGTGGCCATGACTCTGATGACTGTGATAGTGGTTGACGGCCTTCATATTACTACAGTGTTCTGGTTCGCATAATTACGAAGAAAGACTTCAGTCGAAGCCACTGTTGCGTTGTGAATTGCCACGGACGTAAAGGACTTGCTTTACCGATTTCTGAAGCCGTTGCACGAAGCAGAACGGCGAGAGCTCTGGATACGGGCCGTTGCGAACGTGCTGGGTAAGCGAATTACTCGCGTTCTCCACAGCCGGTCGCATGAGAAAGCGTGATAATGTGGGTCTCATGTTAGTGTTTCGAGTAGCCTTGACGCAGAACCGTGGTAACCTTGACTATGAAGCTCAGCAGAGCCTCAGACCGCGGTGCGCGCCGTGCAGCAGTTAAACGCAGACTGGTGAAGCGCGCCATAAAAATCGCGCCCGTGATCCCATAATCTTAACTGGTCGTCATTACACAGCATCGCGCACGTACGCATTGAAGGTTCGAAGTTGCGACTAGCAAATGCTAGTCGCTACAGCCGCTAAGCTACAGCCGCTAAGCCGCTAAGCCACCACAGTGAGTAATACCTCTTAAGAATGCATCAGGTCAGTACATTGTTCACAAGTGCTGAAGTACAAGATGAGTGTTTTTTTTCTGCGGTTCTTCCCAACAAATCTATTTATTATTTTATTTATTTAATACATACCCAGGACACGAAGTCCATGCAGGGTAGGTAGAACACAATAGGTTAACAAAAGTAAAACAATCTTGTAAGCTGAACTATACAGTCCTGAGCACACAACTGAAAAAAAGCAAATACGTCATTAAGCACACTACTTTAACCAATGCAAGGGCGCAAAGTAAAATGATACAGTGTCTGCATGGGTAAGTTTTAAAATTCAGAATTCAAAATTCTTTTGCTTTTCCAAATACATTTGGAATAGATTGCAGGGCTGAAAGCTGCGGTCTGCAGCTTGACAGAGGCCTGAAAACAAAAAAAAACACAAGGCAGGGCTAGACTTCAAGGCACACGTGATGACTGACCTTGATACACATTCTTGGTGAATAGAAACAGATCAGTAGATAAAAGCGATACATATCAGTAGATGAAGTTGTTTCAGTCATTAATGGTGCGCGGGAAAAAAAAGATTTGAATAGGTTATTTCGAGCAAAATAGGGGGGTTAGAGCATTTGGGTATTTTTGTCGAGTAGGCCTAGTCAGTATTGACTTAAATACGCTGCCGGAACGGGTGCGAGTTGTTTAGTAAGCAACTGTGAATGAAAGTCAAGCCGTAATTTTGTTCGATGGGATTCAAGAGTGGGAATATCATTCGATTGCATCAGTTCAGTTGGTGAGTCGAAAGTTGAAAACCTATTGTAATCAAACATGATAGCCTGTCTTTGGATTCGTTCAAGTTTTTTTACGTTACATTGTGTGGAGGGGTCCCATGCAATGCAGGCGTACTCAAGCATCAGCGGATTAAGTAATTATACGCGAGAAATTTAACAGAGGCCGGAAGGGCCCTGCTTTAAAGGGGCCCTGCAACACCTTTTAGCATGGTCACAAAACGCGGCCGATTGGTAGTCGAGGCTCCCGTGAACATAGCGCAGCCCGCCGCTGCCTGAAATGGACAATAAATTCTCAAAGTCAGCTAAAATGGCTATCTTTTTTCGACAAATGACGCTACAAGATCAGTAATCACTCGTCGCAGCCACTGTATCACCCATTGGCTGATTTGAGCTTGGCGCGCTCGCTCGTTACAGGGGCCGCCGTGGGAGGTAGCGACTTGTCCACGCGTGTGCGCGCGATTGCACTGAAAAGCCGCGTATTCTAAGAAAAAAAAAGAAAAAGTGGTCAAGCTCACGAGGCGCATCACGTATTTTTTTCCCGTGACATCGCTCATTGCTTAGCTTCCAGCGCTTTCGTCGGGATGAGAGAAGAGAGAGTGCCATTGCAGCGTGCGACAAATCTGTTACTCCGCTCGTTCTGGATATATTTTAAAAATTTTTGCGGCGGTTAATTCGTGAGTGAATAAGCTCATTTAGGGAATCCATTTCATGGCTAATTACAAAAGTGTTGCAGAGCCCCTTTAACAAATTTGTATTTTAGAAAGCACAGCTTTCGCAAGGCAAATGAGATATGTTTGGGCCATGAAGGTTCGAGGACAGGTTATTGCAAATGATGACACCTAAATATTTATAGTTAGTGACTTCATTGAGTGTAGAGAAGTACAGCATATAATTATATAGTAGAGATGTTTTATTTCGGGAAATTGGTATAAAACACTTTTTTTCTACATTCAAGGTGATCTCCGAATGGGTGCACCATTGCAAAATTTGACAGAGGCTTTCATTCAGGTGATCTTCGTCACTATCACGGGTGATTTCTTTAAACCACACACAGTCGTGTGCAAGTAGCCTTATTTGGACATTTGGCTTAACAACAACAACAATGTCATTGACATACACGAGGAACAACAAATGACCCAATACACTTCCTTGCAGTACCCCAGAAGTGACTGGCAGACAGGCCGAGTGATGCCCACCTATAACTACGAACAGCTGCGATGTTTTAGGTATTGAGGTATCTAAGAAAGAAGTATTTCAGAAATATCATGATTTCTTAGCTTAAATATTAGTTTTTTAAGAGGTACCTTATCAAAAGGATTGCTAAGTCCAGAAAAATTAATTTTATTTCATTATATTGTCAATAGCAGAAGCAAAACGGTGAATGACATTGACTAGTTGTGTGACAGTGGAATATCTCTTTTTGAAACCGTGTTGAGA
Organism: Rhipicephalus appendiculatus; assembly: GCA_030522465.1. NCBI lineage: Eukaryota > Metazoa > Arthropoda > Arachnida > Ixodida > Ixodidae > Rhipicephalus > Rhipicephalus appendiculatus. The sequence goes on from JALIZH010015790.1 coordinate 74,908, forward strand.
GCTGGTTAGACTTTTTTGTTGTCATCATGAAAGTCATTCAGGGATTTTGCAATAACATGTTCAAATATTTTACAGCAATAAGTTTGGTTTCGGACAACAGTTTTCTAAAGTGAGACAATCACCTTTTTTAAAAAACACTCATCACACGGGGTCTCGTGCAGTCTTTCGGCAAACTCGAACACGACAAGGAAGCATGAAATAAAACGACAAGGTGCTTTTCAAGAGGTTCGGCAGATTGGCGAAGAAAAACATTAGGAATACTGTCGGGCCCAGAAAAGTTATAGTTTTCAAGTTGAGTAGCACTGAAAGCACTTCGGGGTAAGTAATAACATTTGAAAAAAAATGTAACGGCCCGGCCGTCAATTCGGGCAGCGGCAAAGCTATCAGTTGCAACAGATAAACGTTAAATTGTTCAGCAATGCCTGTTTGGTCATTTATGATAACGCCATTAGCGTTAATCTGTGACGCTGGTTTCTTTTTTTTCCCCTCAAGTAATTCAAACATTTATTCAAGTCAATTTTTACTAAAAGTTTGGTAGCGTTGTACGGAAACACCGTTCTTTTGAATTATGAAATGCAATCGCAAGGCATCAGTTAACTGCTGCTATGACATCTGGTAATGCGTGATTCTTTTTCACTCTATTTACGTTTCAAGTGTATGATTGCCCGCGTCATTCATGGTGTTTCTCTGTGTACTTTCTTTCGTTTGTTAGGGATGAACTTGTCTAGGCAATACTAGCACAAGCTTTTAAAACGATCCCACAAAACGCCGACATCGCCATTATCAAAATCAGTAACACAAGCCTCTAAGTGATGAATATATTTGATGCATCATCCCCATGCGAGTAATCTTTGTTGACATGCACATGTGTTTGTTTGGGCACTTTACCGCAAGAAATTGGCATCGAAATATCGACAAGTTTGTGATCAGATAGCCCGTGCTCAATGTACAGTGTAATCGACAATTCACTGGGGAAGGAATAATAAATCTATAATAGAACTGCAAGAGCCATGCACTCGAGTCCACTCTGTTTACGACTTGCTCGATATCTTGCTCTAGCATTATGTCGGAGATAACATTCGAGTCGTTTTCGATGTCAGGCCGATCTCATTTAGTACTAGGGAGATAAAAGTCGCCAGCCAAGATTATTTATCTCCCTAAAGACAGCTTGGTGCACAAGCATTGAAGTTCGGCATTCTCATCCATTAAAACGGCATCTGTTTGATTTCTAATAGGTGCCACAACTCCGCCACCCCCGGTTACGCGATCCCTGCGGAAAACAGTATAGGCAGGAGGAAACGCATCATCGTCAGATATATCAGTATGAAGCCACGTCTACGTTGCAGCTGTAATGTGTGGATCGTGTTGCATAAGGAATACCTCTAATAACTAAGTTTTATTTTCAATGCTGCGAGCGTTCATGTTTAACAGGTGGTCCGTTTTCCATGCTAAAGGACTCTCACGTCACCCTTCTGCTTGATAGTTTCCACGATCTGTCATTTTCACTCTTATATTTTGATATTGATCCCAGATATATATGTCTCTGCAAATTTTAAGGTTATCGTGAGTCAAGCTAACTTTTCTTTCTTGTTGCTAGTCCTGCTTTGCGATGTTCTAAAGTGGTTTGCGTTTCTTTAAATTTTACTTTGAATAATCATTGTGAATGAAAATACTGGATCCCTTAATCTTTTTCGCATTTTCTAGTATTACTTTCTTTTCGTTACAGTCTTGTCAGTATAATATGGTAGGCCTTTTACCCTTTTGTTTACCAAGCCGGTGTATACGCCCTATTGACTCGAACTTCACTTCCATTCTTTGCTGAAATACTTCCGTAAATACTGTTTCCTTGAGTGATGCTTCCGTTTCTTTGGGATTTTCCGGAATGCCATGAATAGCAAAGTTGGGCCATCTGCTTCAATCATCAAGGTCTATCAGTTTTCTGGTCTGGAAGTTTAAAGAATGTTCTATAAACCGGAGTGAGAAATGTACTTCGCCTGCCTGATCAGGCATAGCTGAGGTTTCAGAGAGCTGTCCATGAAACTGAGCAAACATACGATGTAATTGGCTGACGACATTTTCAGTTTTTACAAGTTGTGTCTTCAATTGTAACGTCTCCTTACGAAGGTGAGCATATGTGTTGTTTACATGCGTGTCAGTATTTTGCCTCTATCAACTCGCATCTACCAACTGTGTTCAAACAATTCCTTCTGTGTGGTTCCTGAATTTTGCTCAACATCGCCATACAGTAGAAGTCTACAGACGTTCACACAATTATACGCAATTGAAAGACACGTCAGGACTTAAATAGAACGGCGGTCACTACAGAATGAACCATCAGTATAACTGACCTGCACAAGCAAAATAACCTCTTGGTTAGCACCATGACACTGCCGTGTCCTCTATGCCCACAAAAGTAGATTCGATGCGGTTCATCTTTTATACCGGTAGCCTCCGATGACATCACACCACGAGGCCCGCAAGGTGTCGCCAGCTGCATATGCTGCGCCAGCTGCGTCGAACGTATTGTCACGCGTGTTTCTAATTTCACTTTTACTCTATTCGGTTTACGCCCACAAAGACTGTGAGCAAACCGCGCCTGCAGTGTTCGAGAAGGTTCACGATTGTAGCAGATCATTTTGATAAGATTGCGCGCAAGACGCGAACACTCAAGATTATCCCAGGGCTTGCGCGACGACCAGAGATAAGGCTAGAATGTTCGACGCGTGATCTATAAAAGCCGGCGCGTTCCAACGATGATCAGTTTATCGACGGCCGACGCTCCGTTCGCCGCTATCTGTGCCAGTGTGGATCGCTGTAATCTGACTTTACGTTTCACGGCCACAAGTTCGGCCAAATAAACAGTATCTTCTTTGACCCGCTGACTGTTGCCTCCGACAGAGGTACGGCCTTTACTGCGGAGCTAACTCAGGCGATCTTGAGATACAGCCAGACGAGCCACCGCCGGATTACCGCCTACCACCCACAGACCAATGGCCTCACCGAGCGTCTCAACAAGACTATCGCCGACATGCTGGCCATGTACACTATCGTCCTTTATGAAAGAGAACACGCGAGCGCGTGGCCAGCGCTCTGCGGCGGCTACCTACAGTACCATCAACCAACGGCTGAAGAAAGTGCGTCTGCTTTTGGCGGCACCACCCGTTGTCAGACCGGAGCGGGAGCGTTATCTTGCAGCGCTTGTCCAACGGCCATGACTAGTTATTTTGTTTGCCAATAGATGACGCCAAAAGTCGACGTGCTTTGTTTGGCTGTCGGTTGATGATGCTGTAGGCAGCCGCCGCAGAGCGCAGGCCACACGCTCGCGTGTTCCCTTTCTTAAAGGACGACAGTGTACGTCGACGTCGAGCACAAGACGTTGGATGCCATCCTTCCGTATGTGACCTTCGCGTACAACACGGCCGTGCAAGAAACGACACAGGTGACGCCATACAAGTTGGTCTACGGATGCAGCCCGACAACGACGCTCGACGCGATGTCACCAAACGTCACCTAGGAAGAAAACGTCGGCGTCCCCGCCTACCTACAGCGCGCCGAAGAAGCCCGGCAACTCGCCCGTCCGCGTATCCAGTGCCAGCAAAGGACCGACAGCCATCGCTACAACCTTCGACGACGCTTCGTGAAATACAAGCCTCGTGACCGTGTATGGGTCTGGACACCCATACTCTGACGTGGATTTTGTGAAAAGCTTCTTCGGCGATACTTCGGGCCTTACAAGGTGCTTCGACGTGTAGGCGCTTTAGACTACGAGGTCGTTCCCGACGGCATTACGAACTCTCAGCAGCACCGCTCGCGGCTGAAGTCGTCCATGTCGTGCGCCTCAAGCCGTTGTACGCGCGTTAGTGGACTTGAGACTGAACTTTTTGATTTATTGTTGTACTTTCTTGCTTGTGTCTAGTGATTATTGTACTTTCTCGCTTTATGGTTGTTATTTATTGTTGCGTGCATTTACCCCCCGCGTGTTCTGTTTAAAGCATCGGGACGATGCTTTTTCAGAAGGGGGGCATTGTCACGCGCGTTTCTAATTCACTTTTACTGTATTCGGTTTACGCCCACAAATACTGTGAGCAAACAGCGCCTGCAGTGTTCGAGAAGGTTCACGATTGTAGCAGATCATTTTGTTAAGATTGCGTGCAAGACGCGAACACTCATTATTATCCCAGGGCTTGCGCGACGACCAGAGATAAGGCTAGAATGTTCGACGCGTGATCTATAAAAGCCGGCGCGTTCCAACGATGATCAGTTTATCGACGGCCGATGCTCCGTTCGCCGCTATCTGTGCCAGTGTGTATAGCTGTAATCTGACTTTACGTTTCACGGCCACAAGTTAGGCCAAATAAACAGTTTCTTCTTTGACCCGCTGACTGTTGCCTTCGTCGATGTCACGACCACGTGACAGTATGGTTTAACGCAAGATTGTCGCGAACAGGCTGCATTCCATCGTCCGAAAAGTGCTGGTCCAGCTGGGTGCGTGCGGCAGTTATCGTCGCAAAACCAATGATACCCTGCACAAGGAAAATAATCGCTTGGTTATCGCCATGGCACTGCTGTGTCCTGCGTGCCCACAGCTGCATGTCCACAATGCAGATTACGCAAGCATGACAACACCAATGCTATGCTCACAAGATCAATATATGTGTACAGTTTGCGGGCCACATCGATATAATACCACGGCCTAAACCACAATGCAAGGCCTTTCAAAAATTCCGGCAGATCCCACGCACTGTGGGAATTGATTTCATGCAAAGTACCCAGTCAGTCAGTTGGTGCACCAGGACCCTTTTTTTGCTTTGAGCCAAGCGTTAGGAAATGGATTGTCACCTGTGTAAATTGAGCAGTCGTGGGCAGGTTGGAGAACAGATGTCAGTTTTATCGAAATGGAGAGGACACCGCGGTGAGATGACGTGGAGACTATTAGAAGCGAATATTGGTGTATTCCTTTGGGTTCGAGGAATACTTGAATACATCTTGCAAAGTCACAGGGGCACATATATCATGTTTAGTACATTGTTATAACAGCGGACAGCCAACACTGCATGTATAGTTGATGTTACCCCCAACATGGAACCTGTATAGGCTCTTTTTCCAAAGCACTTTTAAGCACTGGCATGTGTGTGTGGCAGGTTGAGTGCTTGGGTGTAATTCTGTCTTAAACCATGATTTTCATTCTCTCTGTGCATCGAGATTTTTTTGCTCAGCGACACCGCCATCCACGCCGGCAATGAAGTATATACGATATGAGTTGTCTACAACATGGATTAGCTGTGCCACTGACAGTCATGTGACATTGTTCATGTCATGGCCTGTTAATCCTGTCTATCGTACACTGATGTCCTCCTATACTAATTTTGGGATATACTAAGTTCTGCAGGCTACCACGAAAAGTCCGAGATGTAGGCAGATAAATCAGATCGAAATGTCCAAAGTGCCTTTGGATCACAAGGAAATGGTTAGCATTTAACATTACTTTGCAGCCGATATTACCATGAAGCATTGCGCTCTAATTGCTTCCTGTGACATTGTTCTTTGACATCAAGACAAAAAAATGAAGCCTAATGCTCCCCTACAAAACGTTACGTAATCGTGATCCCTGCATTGTGTTGTTTACACGCGTGTCAGTATTTTGCCTCTATCAACTCGCAAACCATAGCACCATTCTCTCAGTAATGATACTTTTAACTGACATCACTTGGTGACACTTGACATAGCAGGTGGATAGAAAAACCAGATGGATCATTAGTGCAGGTGTCTGACTGAGCAAACGGGCTCATTTTTCTTTGTTAGACGCAATATTAATGAGAAATAACAGACAATGATGCCAAGGAAAGTATAGATGATCTTGTTCGTAAAAATTGGAATGTAAATGTGAAGGAAGAAATGAGAACGAAAAGATAAGTTGCCGCTGGTAGGAGTGTGTGACCTTCGAATAACACGTCTGATGCTCTACCATCTGAGCTAGAGCGGCGGTCATCCCCCGTCCACTTTATGAGGTATACATGTGCAATTAAACCTGGGAGTGTTGGAATTGTTTGATGCCACATCACTTCAGCATCATATAGTGTGTTGCGTGCCAGAAAAATATATAAGAAGAGTCGCTTAGTATCAGGCATGACCTTTGAAAAATACTGCAAGCACTTAACCGAGAGAACGTATTGTTTTATGAAAGTTTCTGTGAAGCAAAGCAGCAGCACCTTAGAAAACCTCAATAAGAGACGATGAGTGCATGCAGACTGGCAACCACTGTTGCATTTTGGACTATGTATGGGCCGTATACCAGGGCTAACTGAGCACACGGTTGAAAATGAAGCAAAAGAAAACACAACATTTTGAGGCACGACCTCAGCATTCTGAAGGCTTTTGCACTACTAAAGAACATTGTCCCCACACACTTTTTTGGTACACTGCAGATCTATACCTTTTAAACGCCAGAATATCCCGAAAGAAAAGTTCTGAATAGCGGTGCGCTTGATGGATCAAGCACAGCAACAAGAGTAGTTCTCAACTCATCGATGAATCCCACCATTATTAGTTATGGGGTTTTGGTCCCAGCGGTTATGAACATGGGAGAAATTTGTTAGTTTGAACTTATTAAGGCTTGGCCGCCTATTTAATCCTTTCAAGAATAATGTGAAATGTTTCCCAGGCTACTGCTATTAAACCAGTCGTGCGCTTCATGTAAACTTAAGAACTAAGCGAAGCAATCTACAAAAAAGAAAGCAAAACATATACAACACCATGCCTCTATGTATGTATGCGTGTTTGTGAGTGTTTTTATGCATGCGTAGACACACATTCTAACTCAGCTATCAAGTTAATCATGGTCCTTTTTTACAATATCTTGCAGCTTTTCATAACTGTGTGACATACAACATATGTAAGAAAAGCTACCCGACAACTACAATATTGATCCACTGATGAGCATGAAAGGAACTTAAGGTTAAAATAATTTGGACTGTTCCAGCAGATAAAAATGCAAAAGGCCACTTTTTGCAATCTAGAGCCACACTGCTGTTACTACTACATACACCCCCTGCCTGGCAAACAGAGACACTATATTTTTTCTTTGTGGCCTTTTAACAAAAATACTTCGATATGTGTGGAATACACCGTACTGTCACTGCGTGACAAGGAGCCCCTCCTTGTCGCACTGTGACAGCGCTGTGTATTCCACGCGTCTCAGAAGTACTCAAAAAGCCTTGCTCTAGAACAAAAATTACACCATCTCCCGCTAAAGGGAAGCATGTGTAGATGTGAAGCAGCGGTAACGCTTACACTGGCGGCGGCGTTGACGCTGGTGCTCATCGCAGCGTCGCGCAGGAGAGAAAACTGGGGAGGCGCAAAGCACGCAGTGATGGAGCGGTGTTTCCTACTGGAACATGCCAATCCCTGCTAATGGGCAATGAGAGACGGAAGACTCTGATTGGACACAGAGACCCGCAGTCCGCTTTTAGTTGACGCGCACGCTGCGAATTTTTTATTGTTCAGCAACGCAGAGGAGAACGCAGACTACCTTGCAGGTGAAGATCCAGTGCCTATATATAGGGGGTGGCCAGCGATCGGTTGTGCAGCGCGAGCAGTCGGTTTTTTGAACGAAGAAACTCGCTAGAAGACGCTGCCTGCGTCGGCGTTGCCAGGCGAGAGAGAGGGGGGGAGCGTAGGAGAGGAGAGACAGGGGGGACGCGCATGCGCAGTGGGGTTGTGGACGCCACGGGCAGGGATGCCTAGAGGAGAGAGGGGGAGCGAAGGAGAGGAGGGAGAGAGGGAAGGGACGCGCATGCGCAGTGGGGGGTGTGGTAGCCGCGGGCAGGGATACCTAGACGAGAGGGGGAGAGCTTTTTTTGTATTTTTTAAGGGATGCGCATGCGTAGTAAGGGTGGCCAGGACGCACACCACCACCACCGGATTGAACTCAGCCTTAAGCTGCTTCGCATCTAATAAGCACATTACTCTAGGGTCATGAGCACGCTCAACATTAAAGTTGCAAGCCAAGTCATCAAAGTCCCCCCCACTCCTCCGTCCACATTATGGGGTATATATGTGTACCGTATGCGATAAGCTTCAAGAAGTTACCATTTCAGAAAAAAAAACGCCATGATTTGTTATTTCAGAAAAAATCCCAGCGGGAGAGACTTGCTTTTCTGGACGAACGTTATACCATTGCGAGTGTTGAGAAATGCCGTTAATCCCCGGAGCACAGAGCTGGCCAACAAGCGGGGCGGTCGTTAATGGCGCCTGATGACGAAATTGTAGTAGTGTGGCTTCTTGAAGTGATTGCGCAGGATAAACTTCAATAGTCCAGCTTGTGGCTCTAGGATGAAGGAATGCTGGCTCTCGAATATCCCACAGGTAGGTTTCCTTGCATACGAGATCAGCCGCTTAATTTACGTGAGGATGAAACAAGGATTCGAATTTTGCAGTTCGTCCCACACATTCGCTCTGATGGTATTGCACAGGTTCTCAGAGCAGAGGGCTTGAGCAGCTGCACCCCCGGAATTGAGCATTGAATACACTGTTGGGTGTGCCCTCCTAGTGTCTTTACAACTGTCATCACCTCATAAGGAAAGTTTCGGATAGTCCTGGGTAGGTCTGTATTAATAAAGGGAAGAGCTTCTGCTGTGCTTCTTTTTTTCTCCTCAGACACGGTGGCATAACGGAAAAGGCTGGTCATCTATTCCGATAAAATTTTAGGGGGCGAACCTCCTTAGGGTGTGGGTCTGTCCCTCCTCTGTAGTATGTAGTAGTAGTAGTAGTAGTAGGTAGCCACGTATAGTGGGATGTACCCAATCCACGTGATAAAGATGACGATGACGCCTGATGGTATGGTATGGAAAAACTTTATTTATGTCCATCAGGGCGTGAACTAGCACGTAGCGGGCCGCTCCCACGTCGGGACAGATATGCCTTGCCTCTCCGCCACGTCGTGGGCCCGTTGGACTGCCCATAGTTGATTTTTCAAATCCGGACTGCGTAAAGCAGCATCCCACTTGGACGATGTAACGTCCTCGTGAACCCGTAACGCAGGGCACCGCCAGAGCTTGTGTTCTAAGCTGGCAAAGTCTGAGCAAAGCACGCAAGTGTCTGACGTCTGAATTTCTGGTAGATCTTGTGCAAGGGTGCGGGACTGGGATATGCCCCGACCTGCAAGAGTCTGAGCGTCAACGCCTGAGGCCTGTTCAATTTACTGTGCGGCGGCGGATACTTTCGCCTCCTCAGATAAAAGTTCTTGGTGAGTGCATTATACGTGGTTGGAAGGTCTTTGTTGTCCAGAACCTCATCGCCGCTCCATTCGATAGCTACGCGGTCGACGAACCCTCGCGCAGCTCTGTGGACCGACTCGTAGAGGTTGGACGGAGCACCCTCGATCTGTCCCATGTGAGCGGGGAACCAGACGATTGTGTGTTGCTTAACTTCCTTATCTCGTACAATCCGCAAGGCTGATTCCGAGACGGTGCCCTTAGCGAATGCTCGGACTGCCGATGACAATGAAGAATAAGCGCGTTCCAGTATAGTGGAATCTACCCACTACACGTGATAACGATGACGATGACGCTGATGACCATGAAGTATAAGCGCGTTCCAGACCACACATTCTCTTTCTGCCATGGATGAAACGATCGTGAACGCGCTCTCGCCCTCGAAAGGCAAAATGGCAACGCCAACAACAAACGTTCCCCTGAGCTTAACGTCATATATGAGGAAAACAAAATCAGCAGAACCCCCTCCTTGTGGTCCGTAGAGCTCTTGAACAAAATAATCATATACCCCATATGTAAATAATGAAACATTGTGTATATACTGTATGTATAAACACACCACACCACCGCGTTTGTGTGTCAGGTCTTTGTATGATGATCGAGTGGGCAAAATTTACGGGGATTGACGGTTTACCAGATTACCTCCGGACATTCGCCCACTCATCATCATTCACTTCGTTGATATGGCGTGATTTCTTTGTGTTTTCGTTTGGGTGCCGCATGGGGGGTTTAAAAAATCACAGCATATCCACGGATTGAATGATGATGAGTGGGCGAAGCTCTGGAGGTTCATTGGTAAACCTTGAATCTTCCGTGAATTTTCGCCCAGTACATTATCAAAGACGTGACAAACACTGTGTGTATGTATACAAGAAATTTTATTTATTCGTAAATGGTAGCTAGACGTGGCTTCCGGTCCCCCTTCATTATAACGGCTTTATAGTCGGTGAAGTGGAGGGATAGGGGTTCTTATATGGCTCAGTAGAGGATTCCTTGAGGGGAGAGATGGGGTGAGCGTAGAGGAGGAGAGGACGCACATCCGCTGTGGGGATGTGGAACGCGGACGCCGCTCCGTAGAGTAGAGGGATTCCTAGAAGAGAGAAAGGGGCTGAGCGTAGGAGAGGAGAGAGAGGGGACGCGGGCGCCGCTCGTACCGTAGAGGATTCCTAGAGGAGAGAAAGGGGGTGATCGTTAGAGAGGAGAGAGAGGCCGAGGGGACGCGCATGCTCTGGAGGGGTGTAGGACGCAGGAAGAAGGGATGGACTAAGCCCCCGCAAGCACATCCAAGCAAGAACAAGGAATGGAGCTAACCTGGGCGACAGACACCACCTGCCTAGCCATTGCTAAGCGGACCCTCTATGCTCTGGGCCATGACTATAGTGACTGTAGTGCTGGTGGACGGCCTTATTGTACTACAGTGTTCTGCTTTACATAGATGGCCACACCGCCTGCGGGACGCTGTGCTTCCTCGGTGCATAATCATCGTCATCGTCATCATTATCACGAGATACTGCCGGTTACGCCTGACGCGGGACAAGGTTAGACTAAGAGCAGCTTCGCCCCAAAAAACGTGTCGGCAGCCGGTGTGGAAAGTTCCCAACGTTTCATCTTAGATGTGCAGAAAGAAGAAAAAAAAACTTTCCCTGGGCCTGTAGCAGCCACCAACGCAGCAAGGGGGAACGCTTTGATTGGTCCTCTCAGAGGGCGCCTTGGTACTACAGGCGAAAGGCGAACAAAACTAAAGATGTGCGATGTGTGATCAAAGTGCTAGTACGGTACCAGTAGTGCAGTAGGAGGGGGGCGGGGGGGTTTAATCCTACTTTATGTCCATGCGTGTGCTTTTATGTGAGCGTGTGTATACACACACAAAATCAAAAATTTGGGGGGGGGGGGTATAACCACCCCCTTGCACCCCCCACCCCTCTGAGTGGCATTAGAACCACTCAATGCTACATCATCTAGTGTAACGGCGAATCACCAAACACAAACTTCCACTGCATCCTCCATCGAAAAAAATTCGGCAGATTCCACGTACCTTGGGAATCAATGCTATGCGAAGCATTCGGAGGGAAGGTGACTGTGTTGTAATGTTTTATTGAGCGAAACGTAACGAAATTACGCGAAAGTTATGTACAAATATTGTACGCACAGACATCTGTTCCACAGTCGCATATGTTTTGCATAACACGTTGTTTACAGTTGCGTAACGATGTCAACAGCAACATGGACAGTAGCAACACCAGAAGCGGTAAACTGATATGTAGCGCTTGTGCTCGCGAGGATGGTAGTCCTGGACACTGCAACATATATCAACTTCAGTGGATGGCGCTTTACTATAATTGATGTTAA